>JAGVSP010001086.1:0-47133 GCA_022494985.1 Micrasema minimum
TACTCAATGTTAATGAAACATACTTTTGTTTTAAACTACTTTTTTTTTTTTAAATGCCAACCGGTTTCGGAGATACTACTACTTCTTCAGGGCTTTGTATAATAATACATTAAAATTATGGAATAAGTCGCTAACTAATTTTTTTATCCTGTAGTTGACCAGGTACTGAGACAAGAGGCGTAGAGGGGATTGGTTGTTGAAGATAATATATATTTATTATGAATATTAGATTTGTAGTAAGTAGTTGGGTAGGTTCTTCATTTAGTAAAAGCGTTTTGCTTGAAGTGTACTAACTAGCATATACGGTTCACAAGAACATTGGTTATGGAGTACATATTATTTAGCATAAACAAGGTTTCCATATACCCCTCGTTTATCAACACCGCTCCACAATCTATGTACAAAGCTCAAACAATTCGTTCAATATGCTGGGCATGTTCAGAAAGTAGTTTACAAATGGTGAATTTGAAAAGAAATACAAGATATTTTTGATATGTTGATTATTTCAATGAATGTTGTGAGACGTGTCACAGGTTTCTTTAGCCCTCCGGGAAGAACTTTGTTCTCATTCAAAATGTACAATGTTTGTTTTGATTAACGATATTTTGGCTTGAGCGGTACATATGGCACATTAATCAATGATCGTATATTTCCCTCGCGTGTAATTAAGTTAAAACGTCCACTTCATACGTAACTCTATACAACATCAACATAATAATTCTGTACACTGTACGCATGTGAAATGTGAACTTCGTGCTAAATAGGGTTCATTAGGTAATAATGATGAAAACAGGGGCCTTTGACCAAACTTCCGTGAACAGTATTTTGAAGCGCGTCAAATAAGTTTCTACCGATATGGTAATACATTTATTGTAACTAATAAAGGACGTCGGTACTTTATGAAATGAGGATTTAAGTCAAAATAATATTATAAAAAGATAGATGAGAAAACGGAAAGCTCAGTTTATACATATACACGTGTATAACATGCGTGATACATGTTGTCACTACATGTTATATGCATAGATTTTATTCGAAATTCTAACCCATTCCTCTAGATGAGTGTTCTGCGAATTTTGTGGATTTCGCGCGACATGTTCTTTGTCAAGGATTGGAATGAGGCTTTTGACAATCAAAATCAGGTACCTACTATTTTAGTATTTTCGAAAACATGTAAAAATATGTAATAAGTCAGACTCTGAATGTCACATTTGTTTAATTTTATTTTTTTTTTAGATTTAACTCACCATTATGTATATTTATTTTTTAATCGGTGATGTGCATGAGAAGATGTATGAATGTAGAGGATGCAAAGGAAGTATGTCAGGACAGAGTGGTATGGCAGTCTATCCTCTCTGCTTACCACTGCGGAGAAATGGCGTGATGGTTAGTTAGTTAGTTATATACACAATAAATAGTGATATTAAGATGTTCACTGTACAATTTTCTTCGATGAAAATAGATAAATATTTTATTAAATAATTTCAATTATTGTCTTTTACTTGGTACGGCTAATAAGCTCTAGTTTCGTGTAGCCAATAGGAAAACAGCAGGGGTACCAACGTTTGACCGATAAAGTAGGGGTACCAACCCCAGCCAATTCAAGTCAGCGGTTTTGGCGCCAACTCAGCTCATTGCTATAATATCCGGTCAGTTTGGCTTCCCAAACGGAAATGAAGGGAATTTCCAATCGCCATTGCTCCTCTTTTGACAATGCGGTGCTTCATGTGCTCGTAAATCGTGATTTTCAGTTTTCTGAATGCAAGAACCTATTCATAAAACCACATAAAATATCTACTTAATGAACGGCGTAGTTCTGTACAACATTACAAGGTTATCTGCTTCTAACTCCATTTTCCGGTTCCCTAAAAGTGAGTTTCTTCTACGAAACTCGATTGGGATTAAAATTTAAAGATATTAAATTATTTGTACCTGAAAAATGGTCAAAAATTTAATAGTACATTTAAAAAATATCGCAATTTTCATACGGGGACTTGGTAAAAATTACTGCTATGTTTGTATTTTGCGTGTACACATACCCAGCGAATGCGCTTCTGCGTTACAGACAACATATTGACAATGTTAACTTTCTTACTAGAGAAATATAACTTGACCAAGGAGACCAAGACAACAGCAGCCAATAACATTTTTCAAATCTCAAGTTTCAAGTGGAAAAGGCGAAGGATTTTTCCTTGCAATTGCCAGGAAAAAAGACAAATGAACTGCTTAAGTTAAAATAGGCTATTCTTCACCGCAACGTTACTCTACGAATCTTTAGAAACCTATACAATTTTAATAAAGAAAGAGTATTCGTTCCTTTCCTCCGTTTTGTATAAAAAATCCTATCTATCAAACGGATTTTAAGCTTCAAAGCTCCATAATACCCAAATAAAGAATAAAGAATGGAATTAATACATCCCGAAGTTCAAGCCTAAGTCCTGTGAAATAGATTTCCAAATCATAGTAACAAAATGGTGATTTCTCTTTCCTTCCAGTGCACTCGTTACCAAACCTGACGGTGCTGTCCCTGTCTGGCTGCAGCAAGGTGACGGACGAGGGTGTGGAGCTGGTGGCCGAGAACCTGCCCCGGCTGCGAGCCCTGGACCTGTCGTGGTGCCCCAGGATAACGGACGCCGCCCTGGAGTACATCGCCTGTGATCTCAACCAGCTAGAGGAGCTGACCTTGGACAGGTATGATACTTAACAAAGTATACAATAATAAAGTAATCCTAAAACTAAAACTTTCTAAATAACATAAATCGTAAAAGTTTGAGACATAATATCGTACATGAATATTTTTCTGATTGACTAACTAACTAACTAACCATCACGCCATTTCCCCGAAGGAGTAGGCAGAGAGGATAGAACGCCACACCACTCTGTCCTGGCACACTTCTCTTGCTTCCTCCACATTCATACATCTTCTCATGCACGTACGTCGATTGATCCGACTTCTTACATGCCCACTTTCAAGCACTTGTTTTACTTGATCATGCCATGTCTTTCTCGGCCTTCCTCGATTTCTACATCCAGGTACAGTCGCATCATATATTTTTTTAGCCGTTCTTTCATCATCCACTCGCTCTACATGACCGAACCACCGTAAAAGACCTTTCTTAATTTTGTCGATAATGCTTATCTCAGCCTTGCACTCTGCTCTAATTTCGACATTTGTACACCTATCATACATAGTCTTACCACACATTCGCCTGAGAGATCGCATTTCAACTGCATTCTTTCATCCTTCTTTTTCCAACACCACGCTTCACTACCATACATAAGGGTTGGTACCAGAACTCCATTATGAACTGCCAATTTAGCCTCTTTTGATAAGCACTTATTAGATACGACCGACTTTAAGGCACCATTAATTCTGTTACCGGCACTAACCCTCCTTTCAATGTCCTTATCTATATTACCATCCCTAGTGAACATGCTTCCCAGATATACAAATTCTTCCACCTGATTGTATTCTGGCATATTTGAAATGGCGGTGTTCCCCGCAGTTTATTTGCTAAAGTATATAATATACATGCTGAAATATAATGTAATTCATAGCAGTGGGTATTGTTTAATTATTTTTCATCCTCAGCTGAGCATCTAGTTCCATTAAGCCTATTAGATTATGTTCACGAAAAGATGTAGGTGCCAGAGTTTTATAATAAAGAAAATATTTTACACTCAAGAGTTTTTCTAATCTTGTATTTTTTTCTCGATAAGAATACATATATTTATATTACCTATGTAAAATGAGCAGTGTGCTTTTCTTGGATAGAGCTTCTCAGAGTTTTATACTTCGAGAAAACAGAGTTTAATGAAATACTCGTAACATTTTGAGCTACAAAATATTCAGCTCTCACTTGGAAATTCACTTCAATTTGAATGTGAAGATTATAACAGGACTGATGAAGGTTTACGGGCGAGCCCCGAAGTTTTACAACTTTACCATTTCATGAAAGTACACTGAAAATCAGTTTCCCGCGTTTTCATAATAAGACTTGGCGTTAGATATGGCGACAGAAATGAGTTGAAAAGGGTCTGTCGACAAAGAAAACACGAATAAATTAAATCGCAGGTGTTTTGAGTAATTAACAAGATTAATTAGAAGATCACTTTAATATCTTTCATTTGTCATAGATTTCGTTTTGAATTGTAATCCGTGTTTAACAACATTTTTGGGTGTGTTCAAATACTTGTACACAAATCTGGATTTATCCCAAGACGGGGAGTAGGTATATATTTAACTTGATATCCCTGCAGAGATGAGGTAGAATATTTTCAAATTCATGAATATGGATATTCGAGCGTTTACAGGGCTTATGACCTGTCATTGGCTGGGTTAAGTGGCCACGTACTACAACGCTCGAATATCTATATTCCTGAATTTGAAAAAATTCTACCTCATCTCTGTAGGGATATAAAATTAAAAATAATACGTATTTTTTAAACTGTTTTCCAATAAAAACATTTTTAATTACTTTTGCGTGTTTCTGAAAAATACACAGATACTTAATGGTGCTTAGGGCACTACATTAGTACAAATTTTAATACAATTTTCAAGTATGTAGACATTTTAAAAAAAAAAACGAATAGATAGTGATTTTCCAATTTTAAAGTATATCAACTTGGTTTTTCCAAGCCATCCCCTCTCCCAGATTTTCATAACATCACAAAAAAGAGTAATTAATTACACGTTTTTTGATAAGGGTTGAGTGAATAAAACATAAAATTATTTATTTTCGTACCTTCTTTCTCACTCCAAGAACTTTTAATTCTTTGTTTTTTATATTATTTTTACCTTTGTAAACGCTCCAAACTAATTGGCAACATTTAGAAACTATTTAAGGCAGAAAGAATTCCATAGAAAGTTGGAAACTAAAGTTCGTAATGAGATAAGCCAACTTGAAGTAGTTGAGTTGACGAGCGAGTTAACTAAACAAGTTCCTAAATAATATAACTTAAACTTATATTCTGAAATTGTTATTCTTGTCAACGTGCAACCGATAGAATATTCGGACAGGTATTTTTATATTTGCGTTTGTGGAAATATTTCCCTAAAACTGAAATATACCAACCAGACATTTTTATCAGGTATCTACGTGTGTAGGTACGTCTCGCGGTGTGTGCTTAATGTGTCGGGCTGCCGTGCAAAAGATCACGGGCTCGTTTCCGATTTATTTTGGTGTGATTTTTCTGAGGCTGATCATCTTGCCTTCATGAAACAAATTAACGAGATTCGCTGCACTTGGTGTACGAATACAGTGCCCTATGCACTTTTGGGTGCGAACAAGGGAAAGCAGCAGTAGTAGTAGTAGTATGGTGCATAGGGCACTGCATTGATACACAAGTGCAGCAAATCCTGATCATTTGTAACATAAAGGTAAGACAATCAGTCTTACGCTTCAGCGCTGGTCCCAGGTATCACATAAATGAGATATTTTATATTGACCTCCACAGGGAATCGAGCTCGCAACCTCATGCATGGTAGCACAACGCGCTACCGCTACACCACGAGGCGAACAATAAATTGAATAGGTTTAATTAGATAAAATTGCTATAGTTTATTTTAACCACTTCGACTTTGGAGGCCCAATAACTTATTCTAAACATGAACTGAGCAGTCTGTTACGTTATATCGTCTACAAATAGGTAGCCTTAGTTCTTCTTTCGATAAATCGGCCCAAGAATCACGTCAATGTTGGGAAGAGGAATGGGGGTAGTAAATTAGACCAATCTTTATATTAATGGGAACAAAAAAGAAAAGAATATCCTGATAATATCGTTTCATTACTTACCTTTTTTATTTTGAGGTCAACTTGAAATGAAGTAAAACCGAAATCGAAATCGTTTATTAGGTATACGCTTAGAGTAATGACGCGCAGGCTATAGAGAGGCCCTTTCTCCGTTTCCCATAGAGCGGAAGCGTTGCAAATTTTTGGTTAGCGACAACTTCACTCTGCTAGCGGCCATTATTATTTGTTTGACAACAGACGCGTAACGGTCACTTTCGTCGCTTTGCTTGTAAATAACGTGGATACTTCCTGATTTTAATCATCAAAAACGGCAATGGTGAATTTTAGTATGCTTGGTTGTAGCAGTAAGAGTGTCAAAGGTGTTAAAGGAGTCACATTTCACAGGTAATTGATTTCGATAAATAATAATTTTGATTTACATTGATTTTGGCATATATTGTCCTAACATTATTATTTTTTGTATAAAAACTTCCCTTTTATCAACATATTTACATTATTTACCAGTTTTTCTTAATTTAGGTGATCAATTTGTAAATTAAAGTATGTTTACTGTTGATAGTGACAGTTGATTACTGTCGATATGCCAAGGCCGCATTAGGCATTTGTAAAACATTGGCATTTGTTTTGCTGCAAACTATAGCCAACTTCGTGTTTGACAATCATAGAATGGTTTTTGACCGTTATAAGGGCCCCTCTATAGCCTGCGCGTCATTACTCTATACGTAATTTTAAACACAGATGTTTTTGCAGTAATAATAATCATATCAATGACTTGAATTTTATATTTAGCTCAAAAATTGACATAAATCTGATGTCCCCTATACTACTTGACACTTTCTATAAAAATATACCATTCAGCAATCAATGTTTTTTCTTTGTTTTATGTTAAGTGTATTTAGTGTTATCTTCTTAATTTCCAACCTTCAAATAAGAATTAAAAATCTTTCAGACCTAAAATCACGTGAATAATGATCGCTCCAACACGCAAAACGAAGGTAGATTAATGTA
This sequence comes from Micrasema minimum, assembly GCA_022494985.1. Taxonomy (NCBI): domain Eukaryota; kingdom Metazoa; phylum Arthropoda; class Insecta; order Trichoptera; family Brachycentridae; genus Micrasema; species Micrasema minimum. The sequence goes on from JAGVSP010001086.1 coordinate 6,762, forward strand.
ATAAAGGTTGCTTTTGACCAAAGCTCCGATTTCCTTTTGTACCAAGGTAGAATGTTCCAGACCATTATTATCATTGACGTCATCAGATGTTTGCGATATTCTTAGATACCGTTTTGGGAATAAATCAATTGTTTACATGTCTCGTACTGAAGGCGTCTATCCAATATCCATGTCTATTTTTCACCTAAACTGGTGTTTAAACGGAGAGAGAAACGAAACGTTGTAATGTGACTACAAATAAATTTACACATATATAAAGTCAGCTTACACCTTATATAAGAGATTTTTGGTGTAAACAAGATCCACATAACGTGTTACATAGAAAATAAAAAGCGTTTGAGGACAGAATGTCGCCTCACTGATTATTTGCCAAACGGACTTTCAGAAAATCTAACGAAAGTCTTGAGGAAATAAAGCTTTATTTAAATCATATATTTTTATTTGTTTTCAGTGTTAAAAACTAGCTCTATGAACTAGTAATATAAAGTGAATTCTGAATTTCATATAAAAAATTAACGTAGGTACGTGGATTGATCTAAGCTTACTAACACTGCAACACGATTGTAATTGTATGTAAATGTTTTTTACAGTGAATTATTGTTAATGTATATTTATTTTTTTACAACCCAGTTAAATCGGAAAAGAATAAAGTAGGGGTAAAGTAAATCCCAGATGATAGTGTTGTGTGTCCAAAGATTCTGGATTAGTGGTACTTGTAGTTCTTAAGTTGGCATATTTTGTCACGCAGAAGAGGGTCATGGAGCCGACCAGAAGCTGGTACAGCGGAGTCATTCCATTACGCTTCGGCTGCCAATACTTGTGCTGTCATCTCCAGAAAGCTCGGCTGGTGGCTCCAGCAATAGTCTGGGGAGACTTCTGTCTACGGGAGGTCCAGGCTCCGAGCTCGGTGATCTTCACTTGGCCCAGTGGAGAGTCAGCTTTATCGCATGATCGTATGGGCCATGAACGCCCAAGACTCCGTTGGGATGGATAGATAAAATCTGGAAAATCACAGTTTGGTATTTGGATTGCTGATTCGAAAGGATAGTTTTGCTTTCGTGTATTTAGTAAGTAAATAACAATTCAATACTTTATGGGACATTTAGTGCAAATATCGATAGATAACGTTGGACTAAGAAATTGAAAAAAGCTTTGAACAATTTGTATTAACAGATTGATTAAAAATCTATTTTACCGCTTTTGACACAATCTGCTGCTGTAAATATAAATGTTTTACTGTAGATTTAATTTAAAATTTACATGAAATAAAATTTTAGCGCGTCCACAATATCGTTTATAGCTATTAAATACATTTTCACTGATGATAAACAAAATTGACGAACATAACTAAATTAGCAGCAAATTCCTTTCGTAGCGCCATAATTTCTAGCAAATTTGCTCGGCAATTTCATTGTAGCCCTAGTGACAATATAGTGAGCGTATATAACACCCAGTAATCTACTCAAAATGATATCGTTATCCTTTTATTAAATCCTTAATGGGGTGTTAAAAGCTTGCAAGAGTCGGAGGTATCTGTTCTCTGTTCAGTTCTCACGCTTATTTTATTAACTTCAAGAGGGCATTGAAGACCTAAAACTTTTTTGTAAAAATTCACGAATAATGAATTTTCAGTTTCATGTTGTTCGTTATCGAAAATCGAAAAGAGAATCCTCATGGAAATGGCAGCCGGGAATTATTTATAATTAGAATTTACATATAATTGTCCTAAATATCCCAGAAAACATGCAATTTTTTACTGAAAATAAATATAACGCATACTTTTGAATTCAATCTTCGGTTAAAATAACTCTAAATCGATACCGCTTTCATTTTTAACAACTAACTATCATAAAACAAAAAAATAACAATAAATTTGACATCTCAACAGAACGTTTTCGCGATATCGTAATTATTGAAACATTCTTGATGTACCTTTTAGTAATTTAAAACTCATTGTACCCACTTGTTTCAGTTTAATTTTGTATTTTGAAAGACACCAATACCTTGTATTTTTACCTACTCGTAAATATTATATGCATAGAGTTACTTAATTATTTACCTTTTTAAGACTAAATGTTTAAAAACATTATTTTTATTGTATGTATACCTGGGTTTACCTGAATTAGTTGGACTGAAGTTACCTTATGTACATACAAATTAGTAGCAGACTTGCGGGGGTGAGAACAATCACCCCCAAACCACGAACTCTGTGAAATGTGTCTACGCTTAAGTGTTAAGATCAAACATAAATTGGATAATCTAATTTGTTCGTAACAGCAGTGCTCGAGAGTGCGGTGTACTTACATAATACAATAAATAATTATACAAACTAATTTGACGTAATTCTAGTGTATTAACATTACTGTAATAAATTATGGTTATTAAATTATAGTGTACACTGTACCTGTATTTTAAGCATTTAAAAATCATGGCAAACATTGTAACGCGAACGTATTTCTTTGCAAAGCAGATCTTTGCAAAGGTGATATTAATATATGCATATAAAAAATACTCTACAGAACCAAATGATATACCTCAAATTAGACACAAAACTAGGTACACAACTATGCAGCTTCATAAACCTCCAAAAATCCACACTACCTTTGGCCAAAGAAGCCTTGTCTATTACTCGAGTAAAGTGTACAACCTACTCCCATTGTCCATCAGAACACTCGAAAAAAACTCCATTCAAAGTAGCCATAAAAAAATGGATTGTGGAGGTGGGTCGTGCACAGTTGGAGGAATGGATCGGGCCAAGTAGATAGTCAGGGGGTTTTTGACTTTAATTTTAGACCACATACTTACTTTTATCTGTATGATTTAAAAAAAAAAAAATAGAAATATGTATTGATGTTGGGTTACTTAAATTAAGATTGTATGTAGAATATACCCGTTATAAACAATGTAATATGTTTCCCTCGGCACGGGTTATCCCAGTGAGGGAACATTATTATTATATATATTTTTTTAAGAAACACTATGTACAAGTCCAAATAAATAAATAAATTTGTGATAAGAAAATAGATAATCGATTTCGGAAATCATATTTTGTGATTTTAGGTACCTATGTTTTATAAAGATTATTGATTGATACAAAACAGGAAGAAAAATACAAGTTTTCGTGTGTTTTTCAAGTATAAATTATTGTCGACCTAAGATGGCCTACAATATACACCGTGTAACAAAACTCGATGTACAAGCGGGAAACCAGTGAAGCTACATCATATTTAGAGTCGGTTTTGTAGATTTTTTTATTTTTATTTGACCCATAGTTTTCGAGAACATTGAGTTGGTTTTTTTTCGATAATTTTTTACAAATTTTTTTCAAATAATATATAACTTATTTAGTCAAATCAATAGTATCCATAAAGAAAACAAAACGAAAACCCGCATTTTATTAAGAATTTGTGCAATTTTACTTTAGAAAGCTTTTATGAGAAGGAAAAAATATATTTTCAAGCTCAGATTTAAAGGTCACATTACTCATTCGACACCAAATGTGATGTAGATTCACCAGTTTTCGGGTTGTACTACGAGTTTTGTTACTCCATGTAAATAATAAAGGCTTACTTTTCTACCTTTATTACTAGGGTTCAACGTACAATATTTGCTACTAAAAGTAAAATACAGCTTTCCTTGTTCCATATTAGTGGAGACTGGAGACGATACAAAAGTGATTCTTCGTAGAGTACCTATTCAATAACTGAATAATCCTATGGGACTTAGTTCCTACGGCGAAAGTTAGGGTTCTTGTATCACCGTACCACGGAAACTTGCAAATAGCCTGCGGTTCTTGGTGTTACTGTGTCAAGGCTTAATTAACTTAGGTTATATTAGAATTGACGGCACATTGCAGGAACTTATACTCGTGTCGCAGGAGCTAATTAATCTTAAAATAGCCAAGATACGACATTTGAGAAAGTTAATAATCATTGCAGAATTAAAAGCAGCGCATGATTGCTAGTATATATTTGTATTTTTTAAATTAACTTAAAAGTCCAGTTCGAATTTGACCCCGCCCTGTGTCCTGTACACAGGACACTTATAGGCATGGTAGAACCATTTTAACGATAGTAATACTCAAACTTGTGTCTTGTTTAAAATAAATAAAGTCATGACGAATCACCCGTTTTCATAAATCTCTTGTTTTTTCACCATTAGCCTGCTATCTGTTAAAAAGATTTAAAAATTAATAACGATTTCGCTTTCAACTGAAAGCGAGTGATAAACGTATCATCAGTGTTGTTATTCGTTCAATTGTTATTTTATCCGTGTACTAATGGCGTACTTGTCAATTTTGGTAGTAATAAATTGCATAACGTACATTATACGTACGACGTGTTTTTCTATTCCTAAGTTTCCATCGCTATAATTAAACAAAAATACAGGTTAAATTATGTACCCTCCGTAAGCACTCAAGCCACGCACGGTCTCAAAAGGTTCATAATGACGCAAAGGTGCTTAGTTTTTCCTGTTTAAATATTCTCCTACGTCAATAAAACGTTTGTTTCCCCTAAAAATGTATTTACACAGACAAAACATCTTCATTATAATTTGCATTATTCAATAATTTGAAGGTATTTTTATTTTGGTACTAGCGTTTACAGAAGCCATTTTGTCACAAATCTAAAACGTGTTATTTATCATAGGCGTCAGAAGTTTTTTTTATTGTTAGGTCTCGTTTAGAAGAATATTTCAATATAATTATTAATAAAGGCGGTATTTTTAGCAATCTTCCAGTAGACAATTTATGTGCAGTGAAAAACATATGAAAATAAAAAAAATTTAAGAGTTTGTATAACCTTTGAAAGTTTGCAAACAAAATGTAGAGTAAACTTAGTCATAGAAGCCCTTATATAACTAATTTTGACGTATCTTCGTATCTATACACTCAAATGTTTACTCCTTTTGATCTCTGTCGAATCATTTCTTAGATTATTAGAAGTATGGTAGGTGACCCAAATAAAGACTTTGTCCTAATAAAGCCTATTTTTTAAATTTCCCGCTTCACGATTTCAAATGGCCGTCAATGTTTGTAGATGTGTGCGTGTACATTAACTAACACCCATATTTGTTTTCATTTATTATAAAGTTAAATATTTTAAATTACCAGTGCATTGTTATTATAAACCCGCTAGTTAGAAAATAAAAATAATAAGGTAGGCCTTATTTGGGTCACTTACCTTACGTAGACTTTTTGCATTCATTCGACAGAGATCGCAAATATACGTTTAGGTGTAGGTACGTCAAAATGACGTAGATTTGCCTTCTAGAGATGAAGAAAAATGAGTAGTTTCATGTGCTTTCACCATAAATAGTCGATCGAAGATTGTTCAATCCGCCTACATAAATATGATTACACATTTGAACGAGACCTTCTAGAAGAAACTACGTGGTCTAGTGTCTGAATCGATCGTTTGCCAAGTCCTATTATGCTGAGAAGGCTTTTGTGTTTTCAAAAACAGTAAAATCATTCTGACGATCTTTCTCAATCGCTATTTTTTTAATTAAGTAATAAGTCCGCCTCGTAGAATATTGGTAGCGCATTTGGCTACCGTGCATGAGGTTGCGGGTTCGATTCCCGTAGGGGTCAACATGAAATTTTATTTACATGTGATTTTCATATTAACATTCCATGTGCGATACCTCGGACTGGCAGTGAAGCATAAGACAGATCATCTTACCTTCATGTTATAAAATGATGTACACTGAACGTTCTGTACCAATGCAGTGCCATATGCTCCATTGGGTGCGGATAAGGGAAGTTGTATTAGAAGCAGTAGTAACTTTATAGAGTGTTTATTTGAATAAAAGGTCACGTAGTACTAATCAAGGATTCACGTAGGCTAGATGTACTGAAACTAGCTTCACGATAAAGCTTCACGTAATAGGCTATCACCGTTGAATATAAACTTAGCTTGTTTGTTCTGTTAGAAACTACCTATTTTTCAACACCCAATAATGAATTTGAATGCCCTAGTGAAAATGAGTAGCCAAAATACCTTAAATTAAATTCAGAAATGTGACTTGTCTATGAGCATCGACAATCTTACATCGACAGACCTAAGGGATTGGAATTAAGGACATGGAAGCGAGAGTTCTGGCCAGTGACAGGGTCTGCTGGAGGCGTCTAGTGGTGTCCATATGCTCCACATATGAGCGAATTAAAAAAATATATATTCTCTTTCAACAAAAACGTCCTGATTAGTTGGGCATCTACCAGCTTCGATAAAAGCTTTCATAAGTATCGTAATAATATTATAACATACCCTCATAGGTTATCACATAGATTATGACATCCTTGAATATTGTGCTATTTCAACTGCGCGATTTAAACCTTTTTCCCTAGTTTCATTCTCAACAAAACCTCAATCGAACATTCCAATTTAAAATTTAAATTTAGTTTCTAAACTTGGTATCCCTGTTTCGCTGCACCCAATTGTTACAGTGTTGCCAACAGAACAAACAAGCTAAACTTCGGCCGGCCCGGTGGATAAGCAGGTACCTACCGACTTGGAAAAATCTTTCTTCCGGAAGATTCCAAACAAGTCGTTTATTACAATACAAAATGTTCCACAGAGCGCTAGGAATGGGTTATTGGAAAGAATGCCGATTCGAAATTTCCCCAGCACAATTTTTACAATGATTTTCTTTCGTCTTTCGATGCATTGGTTGAAAAAAATTAAAATTGTAGGCAAAGCAATACCATAATAATAGCTGATGATATTATTAAGTTTATTTTATGGTATTCTTTGGCTGGAATCGGTACATAAAGAGGACTACGGATAGATTATTTTAAAATCGAAATGAATTAACATTGGAGTGTTAAATTGTAAATTTATTAAAAATATTTTGCTAAAATTAGGATAACGTATCGTACAATATACCTTTATTCCATATAAATACTTCTATGTTCGAGTAACAAAATTCAATTATTGATAAGCAATTGACCCTTTTGACCGTAATTAAATCACGGTCAACCTAATAACGCATACGTTATTAGGTTGACCGTAGTCTGCGAAGGCTGCGTTTCTACGTTGTAAATATAGGCACATTTAGTATTTTTTAGTCTCCAATAATTATTACATACAGGTAAACGTGAAACTGTACTTTATTCTTAAGATGAATCTAATCTCTCGAAGTTAATCAAACCTTAGATTAGAAGATAAACTTGAAAAATGTGTAAATATATTTTTAAATGTTATACACTTTATTCATTCATTATCCGCACCTAATCGGACACAGAGAACTGCGTAGGTAGTGGTTTTTTACCAGAAGAGTTTTTTTAAATCATTTTATTACATAAAGGTAAGATGATCAGTCTTGCGCTTCAGTGTCAGTCCATGGTATCTTACATGAAATACTTATGTAAAAAAAAAATATTTTATATATAAATAATTATTTATGATAACGGTACGTAAATCATAGATTATTCTTTGACTTAGGAGTAAACATTGTAAAATTTTCGTCCCTAATTTTCTAAATGCAGTGGAGTAACAAAACTCGCAGTACAACCGGAAAACTGGTAAATCTACATCATATTTGGAGTTGAATGTGTAATGTAACTTTTAAATCTGAGCTTTCAAAAAAAAAAATTTTTTCTTGTAAAAGCTTTTAAAAGTACTTTACCTACCTACCGTAGATTAAGTAAAATTACACAAATACCTATTAATATTAGATTTTTGTTTTTGTTACCTTTATGGATAGTATTAATTTCACTAAACAAATTATATTTGATAACAATTTGAAAGAATTAATCGAAAAGAAACAAAAAAATCATACTCAATTTTTCGAAACCTATGGGTAAAAAAAAATATTTTTTTTTACAAAATCAATTCTAAATATGACGTAGATTCACTGGTTGTTTCACATTTTGTTGCACGGTGTATAGTGACTATCTATTCTTTACATAAATGCAAATTTGAAAAACAACAATATAGCTACATAATATACCTGTGTATAGGTGAAATGTGTAGGTATGCGTAAAAAGGTTTAAATTTTGAATCTATCATTATGTGCCACGGTAAAAATTCCCTTGAATGCTTAAAGGTCACGTCTATTGATTGAAAAAACTATATATAATATTTATCTAGTATTCCATTTTGGAATTTTGCCAAATATTCTATGGAAACTTGAGAGTTATACCCGCTTTATATGGGACAGTTTCTTGTTCAGAAAACTACGCAGTTTCTTGTTCAGAAAACTGTGCAGTCTGTCAAACTTCTGTCAAAAGACACGCTAAATATGTGTATTTTCGAAACGCGATTGTAAGTTATTATCGTATGTTTGCTCTCAGAAAATTGTATATTTAGCTAATAATGTAAATATGTTATTGGTTTTTTACGTATTTAAAAGCATACAATAAACCAATGTCTACTTAAACGTTTACATAAAAAACATTGACTGTCATGTCCGCTTAAATCTGACACTAGCACACAGTTTTTCATGCAGTTTTAGCTTTATACGGGACCGTTTTCAGACTGCACAGAAAACTGTGTAGTAAACTGCGCCATATAAAGTGGGCTTCATAATACTAACTGTGAATATATTTTCAATCATGGCAAAAGGTCTCTGGTGGGTGTGGGAACTTATTTTTCGCCAAACTCTGAATTTGGCTACAATAGTAAAAGATAAATTTAAGATTCATTCCACCTTAGCCCAGCGAGTGAACTAAAATGATTTGTCATACAGCAATGCGTATAAATGCCGCCAGGATTTTTAAAGCTGGATCCACACGCTTGGAAATCTTCGACAAGCTTGAACATGAACATGTGGATGAGTGTACACCTCGTGGTGAAGCGGTACCGCGTTGTTTATTGATTTATTTTTTTCATATAAACGGCACTCGGTACCTTTTACAATAATAAGTAAAATAATTAACAAAGTAACACAATAATATTAAGATTACAATATGTATAATAATAAAAAATAAAAATAAAATATTGATGATGTAACAATTACATTAAAATTGCAATAAGTATATAAATATGATAAATAAAAAATTACAATATATACGATAAATAAAGAAAATAAAACCTGATACATCATTAATTACAGTAGGTATGTAAAAAAAAATAAAAATTCCAATATGCATGATAAATTTAATAATGAAAATAATAATAATACTGATACATGAACTACATGAAAATGTTAAATAATTAAAATGTAATTAAAACATTTTATGAAAAAGAAGCTAAAATTCTATGCACTCGGCCTTAAAATATTTTAGAAGTGCCGACCTATAGGTATTAAAATTTACATCGAATGTACCGCCAGTGTGCATACACTTATTGCGGAATAATTATTGTACCCATATACTGAAGATGAATTATTGTGCTGCCATTCATGAAGTCAAAATGAAATATTTATTTGAATGTGATTTTCACATGAAAATATGTAATTCTTATTCGAGATTCGCTGCACTTGCGTATCAATGCGTATTATTATGTTACAGATTGATACACCATTGTTTAAAAATAATATAGGTAGATTAATTATATTTTGCAATGGACATATTTTTAATTTTGAAATAAATATACATATTTTTATTCTTATTCTTATGTTAAATTGAATTCATAATATTTATATTGATTTATACAATACTAATTTAATAATATATTTTACACTACTTCAAAAAATTTGCTACAGCTTTTATTTTCCGTTCTTAACCATCAATTTTTTCTATTCTCAATGCTATATAGGTACTACTTTTATTTTTTACTATATTATTTCACGCCATTGAGCAAAACTAACATAATGTACTTATGTTCTTTATGTATTATGTATATTGTACACATATGTAACAGGTCTGCCAATACCCAGCTGTTTAGCATATTTCGCAGTCCATAAATGATATATATATATATATCAATCTTATGTACCTACATAGAGCTTTTTATTTTAATAAGCATTCGGTATATATATTATCATATCTACATGATTAATAATTGTTTTCGTAGTGTGTTTAATAATAGTAATTATTCCTATAACGTTTAAATAGTTACTAAAAATAAAAATAATGCATGACGGTAATAGAATATTCGGGTTCTTAGAAACAATTTAAATTAAAACGCCTGCAATGTTTTCATTAGTGTTTTTGTAAAGCTTTAATTTAGGATCAGACGAGTTTTATTTTCAAAATTAATTTGAACTATTATGAGTTTGACATTTAAAACCCTAAAAGGTTGAATGAAAGTTATTTTTTACGAATAATATTTTTTAAATGAAAACAACAATAGTGTAGGCGTATTATCTCGTTTACAGAATTCAATCCAGCGCCAGTGTTGTTTTTAAATTCAACAAAAAAAAACAAAGCTGATTAGTTTTTCTGAAAATTGTGTAAATTTGCTGTCTGAAACGTAATAATAATGGAAAAATAATATACCTTTTTGTTCTTGTATTTTTATATTATTTTACAAAAAAATATAAAAGTTTTACATTTAATTTGATTAAAATACATTACATTAAACTATTTCTCGTTATGTTTAAAAATAATATATAATTAATATTTCGTTTCTAAAGGTTAAAAGGGCATGTATTTATAATTTAACATAGCATTAATAAATTTATTAAAAGCAAAAGCCGAAAATGTTTTATTTTTCCTGGAAAATTCTCTCGAATGAAATATTTTCCATAAAAATGTTACTTTCTGCCGATTTCTCATTGAGGCTGTGACAGGAAGCTCGCCGTGCCGTTTCCGAGAGCAATTTTAACCTAGGATTTTTAAAAAAATTATAAAAGGAATAGAATCAAAGGCATTTCAAGGAAAACAGTTAAGTCGTCTACGACCTGAAAAATAAATCTGGCCTAGAAAATACCCCGGCCTCTGTAGAGTCTTAGATTTACATTAGTTTTTCCCAGGGGTTGGAAGTTTTGTCAAATGCTATTGTAAATATATAATACAAGAAAATATAAACGATTATATTCTACACTGAGAAAAATTGCGTAGAAAAATAGCAAAAGCTACATTCAGATGACAGGCGTTGAGCGCGCGTTAGGTTATGGTGAAATGTTAGTATGGTATGACATGCGCTTTTCGGCGTTGAACGTGCGTTGCCATAACTCAGTTCGGTGCTTTTTAAGTATAGACGTGGATCCTTCGCACGCTTTTACCACATCGAAAGCGCGCGTTCAAACCCTCAAGTGAACGACTATATGGAAGACCAATGATCGTGTTGGCAAGTGGACGCTAATTTCCATAATTATTGCGTCACCTGTCATCGATAATATGTACATAAACGTAACCCAACGGGGGTAAATTAAATAGGGGGCTTGATGTTCCAGAGCAGAGATCTATGTATCATTAGGTGCGGTTAAGAGGCACGATGGTAATGATAAACTTATTTAATCTTCTTAGTCGTATTTAACTGAAAGTCTCAGTGTGAGAAAATTTAATGATAATTACATTTTTTCTTTATTAATTTTAAAACCAATCGTTTGAGGTACGTCCTTACACACGATTAATGTTGAACCTCTGAATGAAAACACGGGAAAATTGAATAACTTCGCATAATACGCCAATAGTTCACACTTCTATCATAATTTGCTTTTGCCATGTTGAGTGCGCCTGCGCATTGCTCACCTGAACATGTCATCTAATTTCCCGCTCTGCGAAGCGCGGGAAAAATCTTACTTGATTAAACTCATGAACCTACTTCAATATGGCGCCGCTAGGTGGTACTATATTATCTGCCACGAACTAATTAAAAACACACGTTTTCACAAGGAAATCATTTTCTTATAGTGCCACCAGCTGAATATTAATTTCCTTTTTGAGCTTATCCACCTTATTGCAAAATTTGATAAAAGTTTTATTCTCCTTTATAATTTAGGTCCTTCAGCTACACAATTTTTTGCTCAACGTCTAGATGTTACATTAACTGTTAAGCCCTTTGCAAATCTAACCAAAATAATGATTTATATGTATTTTTAAAAGTCGATATAAATATTTTGCTTGAAGCTTTTTATGTTACCCCACGTGATAGATATATTTTTTAAACAACCTTGTTTATGCTCATTTCTTCTGTTTTTTTAAATAAAATATAAATCTATGAAATATGAAATTTTACTGCTATAAAATAACCAGCAAAATTCAAGGATGATTTTACAGTGATCATTAAAACATAGGTATTTATTTCATCTTCACTCCCTACGAAATGACACGTTTTTTTCCATTTTCGTTCCTGCTTTAGAGATTTTATTTGGATATGAAAACATATTTCCTTATCTCTTAAAGCAGAACGTACACGGTGAACCAAAACTCGAAGTACAACACGAAAACTGGTGAATTGACATCATATTTAGAGTCGAATGTGTAAAATGACTTTTGAATCTAGATTTTTTTTTTAAAACTTCTCATAAAAGCTTTCATAAGTACCCCAGATTAAGTAAAATTGCGTGAATTATATTAAAATCCAGTTTTTTATGAAATAGTATTAATTTGACTAAATAAGTGATATTTGAAAACAATTTTTGTCCTCCTCGTAGCATAGTGGTAGCGAATTTGGCTACCGTGCAAGAGGTCGACGGCTCGATTCCCGTAGGGGGTCAACATGAAATATTTATTTACGGGTGATTTTTATATTAATATTTCACGTGTGATATCTTGGACTGGTTCTGTAGCGTAAGACTGGTCATCTTACCTTCATGTATTAAAATGATTAAGATACACTGCACTTGGTGTTCCGATGCAGTGCCCTATGCACTATTGGGTGCGGATAAGGGAAAGTAGTAGAAAACGATTTGCAAAAAAATATCAAAAAAAAGCTTAATCTATTTTTTCGAAAACTATGGGTCAAATCAAAAAAATTTACTCGACAAAATCGACTCCAAATATGATGTAGATTCACTGGTTTCCTGCTTGTACATCGAGTTTTGTTACACGGTTCAAAACATAATTGAGTATAAGAAACAAGGAAAAAGCCAGAAAAAAATTATCCTATAGTTTGAGTATATTTATTAAAAAACAAATAATTCCAACACCAAAAATCTTCTACAAAAAATTCTTATGTAGACACAATTTTTCGAATGTTTAAAATAAAACCCATACGACCTTTCCAAATCGTTTATAAATTTTAACTAAATGTATTTTAAAGTTTATTTCCAATATCCAAAGGACCTCTATTTAAAATAAATAACAGCGTCCCTCCACGGCGTCCTGCTTACAAGGCAAACATGTCCGCCACCCTCCCAGATTGCGTCCAGCCCCAGGCAACTGATACAACCTCCCCCGTTTACTGATAAACCCTATACAAAACATACCAAAATAAACCCAGCAGTACCTACCCGGGAATTTTCCCGCCAACGCTGTGACAGTTACCATAGAAACTAACAGAACCAAGCTTCCATGAAAATTTATCTCATTACGGGGAATTAGCTATCTACTATTTTAAGATTTTCAGCAGGTAAAATAATTGGTATCAAATAATAAAATGCCTGGAGCTATTCACTCGAATAATCTGCTGATTTGTATGTTTTCTTATCCAATCGTCTTTATAATTAGTTTTCATTTCCTGCAGATATTAGATTGCTCCATCGTTAGAAAAATGTATGTGTTTTTAAAATGACATTCCGGATTTGTCGACAGCCACAAAGCTTCAAAAAAATATCACAGTTACTCAAAATTATTTTCTAGCCAAATAATAGCTTTACTGATTTTCGAAAAAAGTTACGAATTCTATGGAAAAAAATATAAAGCTCTCATTTTTGGCATTTTTTCAATGACAGAAAAATAAAAAATTAGTTAAAGAGCACATCAAATTATAGCGAATTAGCGTACCAGTTCTTATTTGATTAAATTGTAATTAAATAAAAGATGTTATGTGTTATAGTAATAGTAACAGATATCATCGTTTTATTTAATCATAATTCATTGTGAAGTGTTACAAAGTGAATGCCGAATCAATCAACTTATTTTATTATCTTAAATTTCAGTAAAAAAAATTAAAACCCTATTTTGCGGCCACATTTTGTGTGCGCTCACGTGGTCTTATGTTATAAAGATACAGCAAAACACGATATTTTTGCAGCTTTGGTACGCTTCTAAAAATAATGATTTATTTGTTTTATTTTATTTGCAAAACTAACAGAGAACAATATCATATAAGTACACATCATGTTTATTGAAAAAAGCTCCGTTTACAAGTTTTCGCAGAATGATCTTTAACAATAATAATTTTGAATATGTATTAAGTTATAAGGATTATTGAACTCTGTTCTACCTTGGTTAAGTTCCTCCAAACAAAAGACCCCTATTTTGTGGAAACTTTACTTCCGCTAAGTTCAATCAACCCCCTCTAACATCAAGGTTGCTCGCAACCCTCTTAATTCTACCCTTAACCTTATTATTCACATCATATCTTATCTTTTATGTAACAACTGAGATTGCTCAGGACTCGGTTATAACAATATTACATTATACAATACTTTGTCAAATAAATATTCTAGTTTTGTAAGTATATTAGGTACACAACAATCTCCTAACATGCGAACTTTGCGGTAAAGATTCTCTACAACGAGAAAATAATATCCGGAATACAATGAAAAAAGAGTTACAGGTTTTTGAATAATAGAAAAAAGGAAAAAGGTTTAAAGGAATTATGGACCAAAATTAAACTAAACCCGTGTTTGAAAGCAGTAACCTATTCTGATTTTTAATGTTTTCTCGGCTGCTGTTAATTTATATGTGAAAATGTAAATATCTATTTTAGAAAAAAATTACATATTAATACATTTTTGTTATATTCTATAACCGTTTCCCACGATGAGACCGCGAAACTCCAGAGGGTGATTATTCATGATATTCTGAGAAAAAATCTTAATAAAGTTTTTCAAAAACTCAATTCTAATTTCTTAAAAAAATGATTAAAATATGAATAAAAATTCACGCGTGTAATACCGTCCATTTTTGAACTGGCTAACACCACGTGACCTGCACCAATTTCAGATATGAAATTCGAATTTTGAATGTCCGCACAAGGCAAGGCGTTCGGTGACCAGAGCGGACCCCCACTCCTCCCCGCCCACCGCCACCCCGCCACCGCTAGCATTTCAAACAGAAGCCAGTATTACATAGTCGCTTTTTATTAATACTTTTTTTTAATTAATTATTAAAAATGCCCGGATCAAAAAACTTTATAAGGATTTTTTTTCTCAGAATACCATGAACAATCACCCTCCGGAGTTCGCGGTCTCAATTTTAAATATTTAACGTAGACGTTTTTTTAATTTAAGATAACAATATTTTTTTTAAAAACCAATCCAGGGTTATCCTATATTAGATTTTTTGCAGGGGATATTAACACCACCAAAACCAAAAAATAATCACGTTTCTTTATTAGAACAGTTTCTTTATATTAGCCCTACTCCTTACGATCTTCCATACGTTGAACAGGGGATGCGGGTGGCTAGAATAATGAATGCGAAAATATATTAGCCTTGACATTTACCTCATCCTAAATCCCAGTTTAATGAAAGGTTATGTTGTCACTACTTGTTGGGGAATCTAAACTTCACTGAATAGATACATGATAAAATAAACGTGCAGAGATCTTATAGTCCGCCTCGTGTATGTAGTGGTAAGCGCATTGGACTCCCATTCACGAAGTCCTGGGTTCAATTTACCAAGGAGTCAATATGAAATATTAATTTTAATGTGGTTTCTCAGATTAATATTTCTTGGTTTCACCTCGACTAAGTGATTATTGACCAGTGTTTTCGAGTTCTTGGGTTGCACAGTTTTAACTCGCGCTGTGCAAGCGGGTGCCCTGCAAGGCGTCGGACCCTCCAAGACAATTATTTAATATCTGATACCTTGCATAAGCGTAAGACTGAGCATAAGTAATATATGTAAAAAAATAGAAATACTCCGCATATAGTTAACGAATGCAGTGTCCAATGCACCGTTAAGTGAAGATAGGGATAGGAAGGGTCTTTCTCAAATAACAATTGACCTTATTTTAATATAAAAAAAAGATGAACTTCCAAATTAACTCGTAGATAAAAATAAGTGAGCAAAATTGTATGAAAACATCCGTATTCATAATTGAATTCAGATATTATTGATATCCCAACAGAGACAGAGAAAATCTGGAAGCAAATGTGGGGTTATTCCTTAACAATCTTCTCAACAGATGACACCAGCATAGAAAATTTCGGTAATGCTGAACGACGTAGACGAGTTCAATATATATCAGTTCCAAAAAATTGGCATATATATGGTTATCAGATGATGGGCGGAATGGGGAATGTTGTAGTACATCAAGTGGCCACTTAACCCAGCCAATGACAGGTAATAAGCCCTGTAAACGCCTAGATAACCCACATTCGGTTCCAGAGTTTCTCTGTCTCTGTTGGGATAAGAATAACATCTGATATCAGCCCAGCATGGGTATAATCCAGTAATTTGTCTACAAGTATTTGTATACATTCAAAATGTTGTTAAAATAATTTGATTTATTTAAATATTACGAGAAGCAACAGAGATAAATAAATGAGTTTTGCTACTGTGTTAAAATGTCTTATTTCATAATATTCGCGAAAAAATTTCCTCTATCCTTTATTGGTTCTTAAGAACCTGTATTTCTGCGAAAAATATATTAAAATGGCTTCCGGGAATTTGTTATTTACTTCGCAATATACATTATGCCAAATACCTAGGTGAATACATGAAATTCTTATTAGTTACTCCAGATGGTTCACTAACAACGATGATATCAAATTTTCCAGGCCACTGAGCGATAATTTACAATTTTTGTGATTCCCGCGTACTTTTTATTTCACGAGTATCATAAAGATTGAGAAAGTTGGTGTTTATTATTTTTATTGCGTATATAAATATATACGATAAGAAATACAGAGTGGCGGAGATTGAGTAACCACATTTGTAATGGGCGCCTCAATTTTAACTATCGAGGTAAATGGGGGGAAAAAATATGGAGTTGTTGCAAATTTATGGATGTTTTATTGAGTATTAAAAAGAATTAAAGAATGTTTGAAAAATGGCGTTCTTGAACGGATATGCATTTCTCTCAAAATTTACTCAAAACTTTCTCTTAGATTTCTCCAGCAATTTATGCGATCTCACGTTTAAATGCATCCCTTAAATCGAGAAAGGTTCGTGGCTTGTTGGTAAATACCTTTGACTTCAGATAACCTCATAAGAAGAAGTCGCAAGAAGCAACTTCTTTTTATGGAGTTATATGAAGTCAAAGGTTAATGTAAAAAAGCCACAAACCTTTCTCAATTTAAGGAATCGCATAAATTTCAGGATAATTCCATTCAATTCAAGAACGCAATTTTTCGGACATTTTGTTCCGCACAATGATTTTTTATAAATTTGCAACAACTTTATATATTGTTCACCCCTCTACGTCGTAAATATAAATTGTGGCGCCCATTACAAACGTGATTACGCAATCTCCGCCACCCTGTATCACGTGCAGAGTGCCGTATATAAAGTACTTATACGTATGTTTATATATTTTTTTATAATATTAACGGTCCAAATCCCAGGAAAACCCAATCATACAAAAAACTTACTAGGCTTAAGAAATCAGGTATTTTTTGGGACCTTACTAGGAATCAATCGTGAAACCGCGTGAGTCCAGCGACTTAACTAATATACCACGAGGACAAGACATGATGCGGAGACGTTTCTTGGAGGTGGTCAACGCCCTCAATGGATGCCGGAGATGAGGATGATTTATCTAAAGAATTTTAAATTATACGTACCTATCTATTAACGACGCCAAAGCCCGTCTTTAAAAAAACCGTGAATAGAGACAGCATAATACATAGAGTATGACGTACATAATATATTATGTAGATTCCTAAGTACTGTCTTCCGTATGTATGGCGTGCAGGAGTGGTTAGGTTAGGTTAGGTTAGTCGGCAGTCGGGACGCTTGCCCCAGAGAATATTATATTATCTGTATTATCTCTGGATATCTGGGCCAAGAGATATCACTCTCCCACGGGATGGATTCCAACAGCACCAGGGAAGATTACATTTAAAAACAAATTACTTGTTTCACTACCTAAATTCCATATCAGCACATTGCCAAGACTGAGAAAGATTCGTATTTGATAAAGGTAATTTGATAAGTCTTTAAAACAAATAAATTATCTGTAGGTAATTTCAAAGGGCTTTGTAATGCGTTGTAAGGCATATTTATGACAATGACATTCTTCGTGTTCTTCTTTCGCCACGTTCGCTCCTATGTGGAGCATGTGGACATCACTTGATCCCTCCAGGAGACCCGACAGCTCTCTCGCCTCCTCCCACGTTAGGCCCGCATCCCATCAGCTCCGCCGAGTACATCCGTAAGATGGTCATCGACGGTCTACCAGGATTTAGGACATCTGCCAATACACGAGTACAATAGTGTGGTATTGATCACTATGTGAAAAAATGATTGCTCCTAATGCCAAATTCCCAGGCGAAAACCCCGAGAACAAAACGGTTGTGTGACGGAGCGGCAGCGCTTACAACCATCTTTAAATTTAATAGAAAAATTTATTAAACACCATCGTTTACTTCACTTATCGCAGTCGTGAAATATGAGTATTGTATATATATTTTCATAAGTTCGTCATTTTTCCCGCGCGATGAAGTGGATTATCCCAAATCACGAAGTCATTTTGAAAGTGAAATAAATTGGTGGCAGGATTCTGTAACCAGCCAGTCGCAAAATTACTGAGCTTTGGTTGTGGCATTCTAATCTCCTGTTATTAATACAGGAAACCACCCCACGCTTAGTCAACGGTAAGTACCCCTACTTCATACTTACTTACGGGAAACGTTATACTGCCTTCATTCCGCCTTATTCTCGGAAAACCAGAACCATTCTTGACGAGAATCGGAAAACATTCATAACTGTGTGAACACGACATATTATCTTGATTTAATATCAGTTAATAGATTTATTAGATGTATGGTAGTGAAGCGTGGTGTTGGAAAAAGAAGGATGAAAGTAGACTGAATGCTGTTGAAATGCGATCTATTGTGTGTAAGAGTATGTATGATAGGTGTACAAATGTCGAAATTAGAGCAAGAGTGCAAGGCTGAGATAAGCATTATCGACAAAATAAGAAAAGGCTTTTACGATGGTTTGGTCATGTGTGAGCGAATGAGTGATGAAAAAACGGCCAAAAAGAAGTTTATTTGCAAGTGTCCCTGGATGTAGAAGCCGCGGAAGTGCCGAGAAAGACATGGCATGACCAAGTACGTCAAGTACTTGAAAGTGGACATGTGAAAATTCGGAATAATCGGCGTATGTGCATGAGAAGATGTATGAATGTAGAGGAAGCAAAGGAAGTCCGTCAGGACAGAGTGGTATGGCGTTCTATCCTCTCTGCCTACCCCTACGTGGAAATGGCGTGATGGTTAATTAGTATTAGATCTATATTTTAACACAAATAATACTCTTTTATCATTTACAAGCGATAAGTAATATTCGGTCGCAAATTGATAGTTGAAACACATAAAACTATTAATTTTCCTTGAGTTTATGCAATAGTTTGTTTGTGAATATTTAAAAATAAGTTAACTGAGATTTAAAATATTAAAAAATAGATTCATGTGGGTACGGATTTTCTCAAATGCGAACGCAGCCTAAAATATCATTTTAATATAGTAGGTGCGTATAGGTATCTATATAAAAGTGGAATGTCATCGTCAAGGAGACTAAAACTCCTCATAATCTATATTATGGCCATCTGACGTAAATATGTAAGTATACCTAAAAAAATCATATTAAAGCGGCTATGACAGAGGGCTAATTTAACTTTGAACTACCGCAATCCCTTTTTTTATAATCGCAAACCGTATTATTCCGCATACATTAGAAGGGATGGCCCTTATCAGTTTACTTTTTAAGGAAAATCTGTGAATTTTCGTGATTTTACGCATCAGTGATTTAAAAGGAACAAGCCTGCGCTGGAAATTTTATATAAATGTCATGTTACTTTCATCCAGAAATTTGATTAGCTGGTATCGGATTGGAACACACACATCTAGCCAGTCGAACCCAACCCTTTAGGGCTCAACAAAGCATATCCCTGTATACCAATTTTATCCTTTATCGATTGTACCGACCAGTCCCGTAGTCAACCCCATGGACAACCCTACCGAGACCACATGATAAAAAGTGTATCCTATTTTTCTTTTTAAATAAATCTACCCTCGTAAACTCGCAAAAAATGTATTGCTCTCATTTCTTCACAAAATCAGCTTTTTAGAGGAATTTTTCGGATATTATATTGTAAAATCGACGGAGACCAGAGATATTTCAAAATATTATTTATGAATTATAAATAGCCTTGGACATTGATATTCGAAGGTCTTGAATAAAGTATTGTATCAATGACATATTTTTTTTTAAGCAATGGGGTTCACTCCCGAATTTTTTATTTTTCCATTCAAAAATTTGATTGAAAAAATTACAATATCAGGGAATTTTTTAAAATTTTTACGATGTCAAATGAATTTTTCCTACGCGGTTTGAAAATAGCGCTTTTTCAAATCGCTCGCAAAAATCCTACTCCATTTGGCGCGCAATGCGGTGTGACGTCACAGCATATAGGCGCTTACTACGGAATGAATTTCACGCCTTTCACGGTGGACGGGTATGACGTCATTTAGCCAATAATCGGGCGTTAAAATCATTCGTATTTTCGTGTGTTTTTTAAACATAAATTATTGATAAAAACTAAATTTTTGAGTATTTTGTTTTATATCGTTGGAATTGTAAAAATATACTTTAAATATTTATAACGTTTTTAAGAATATTCATGTTATCTGGAAGAACCCTATTAAATATCGAGCAACCTATTGGACAATAGCTAAGATTTAACAAGGCCAAGTTTAAACTTTTATGCTGAAGAGAAAGCAATTAATCAGTTTGACAAGACTTTTATTGTTTAAATACCCCATACCAATGTAAATGACTCGGCCAAAGGTTGGTTCTGGTTCACTAGGCCACAACATCACAAATTTAATCCATAGTTCAGTTCTTTCCTGACGACAGCATCTGGAACAAGCAAAGAGTATAAGAAACTATAATAATGATAATTTTTTCCCAGTATGCAAGTTACCATACGTTGAGTATAAAAAGACTGCAGAAGTTAGAGCGTAGTGGAGAAAAAGATGTAGAACCTTGCCGCAAACCAATCCCCAGGATTGAAACTACGAAGAAGACTACATTTCCCACCCGCACCCAATGGTAAATAGCGCACCGTATTGGTAAACTCTGCCCAGTAATCTTGGTGATTGAAGGGAAGGTTCCTACTATTATTGCACAACCTTTACTTCAATGTATACATTAAATATTATAAAATACATTAAATTGATACTCCTTTCTGTGTCAGGTTTATTCTTTATTTTCATATAACCCTGCCCGTCTAGATATCCGCCCACCCTTACCCAATGGGGTATAAGAAGAAACTCACCATTTCTATTCTTTTCCTGCGCAACGTTCCTAAAAATAAATAACAAATGTTGCCAAATTTGAAATTGAACGACCCTCTCTCTGTATTACTGGCAACATTATGCCTTTTGAAATCTATCAGAGCGAAATGCGATTGTATCCACTGGCTAACTCACCAAATAAGATAAAAATATTCTTTCTATTTTAATACTTTTGTTTGTTACGTTGGGCCTGATGTAACTTCGTACTTTTTCGTAAATATATTATCTTCTCTGTAATAATTTCCTATTGTTGGATAAAACATTATTCTTCTAAAGATAGACTTACATTTAAAAAATGTAGCCGAATTGAGAAGGTTAAAATTTATGTATAAACAATTAGAGAAACTCCAGAAACTGCATTTTTCACTGATTTATTTGAGGTTTATCTGTTTTATAATATGTAAAATTTTACATAATATGTCAAATTTAACTCCGGAAAAAATTTGGGTTCATGTATTTTTTGTACCTGTTCATGGTACAAGTAAGTACCAATGTAAATTTTGGAACAAAAATTAGCTTTATGTATTTATGCTGTCTAATGCTATACAAAAAAACAATATTTGAGGCTAAGCCATACGTCGGCGTCGCCCCAGTCCTGTTAATTTTTTCTTGTGTAAAAAAATAATATTAAAAACTTTCTACCCTATTTTCAGTCAGTGTATTGATAGAGGAGGTTCAATCATTTATATACTACAATAATATATGTTTTTGGGATGTGAACTTGAATATATTAAAGCATAAAATATCTTTATTTTCTACTCAGACGTAGAAAGGGCTCCTAATATTTCTATAAAAAAGTATACGTGTAAAAAAATTTTACGCCTTTTCAGAGCGAATAAAGAGCACTAAATTTATAACTTTTAAAACATTCGCAGTAAATAAAAACTTTAATATTGAGTTCATGTACTTTCAGTGAATAAGTCCTCGTTCATAATAAACTGCTTGAATTATCATTTTATTATTTCTGAAAAAAATATATATGGCATGTTTTAAAAGTAGGGGTATATTTTTACAGCACGGTTCACATGCCATGGTGTAATAGATATTATCTGAATTCACACCCCAGTAAAATAAGAATAAATTCAAAGATTTTTTTAATAAATTAATGTTATTTTATGTTTTTCGCCACTGTATTGGAATCTCCTGGCTTGTATTTACAAGTAATCAATTTTTTTTTTTATTTTTAACAACTACGTACATACATCCAACTATTACCTAAAGTGTGTATTATAAACTGATATCAAATTATATCAGGTTTGTTTCCTTTGCGATTGCGATGTAATATATGTGAGTTATAAAAAAATACACACATTGATGTGGAACCTCTGTTACTCTGTATATTTATTTTGTTCCATTATTCCAATTGTTTAGACTCCCTCGGGTATAAAAGTTCCAAGCTCCACGGTAAAAATGTTTGTTTAAAAGTTGTTTTGTTTAAGGAATCTCACCTCGTGAAAGGCACATCACCGTTTTCTTCCCGAATTTATGAATAACATTAACTTTGTTTTGTTTTGTATTTATTTGGTAATTTGTTACTGTTTTAGAAAAAAAAATGGTTAGTTTAACTTTTAATTAGGGAAATTGATGTTTAGTTTTGTCTGGGTGCGATTCTCTAAGGTTTTAGACTTTTTTAGACACTTCTGCGCATACGAATATTCAGTACAAAATCGTATGCGCAGTAGTTTAAAAAAACACTTACAGAATCGAAGCGCTGGTCAATAAAAAATCATTTAAAAAACCTTTTTTTTTTCTAACATGAACACGGGATTTTATCGAGTAATGTGACAACAATGAGGATTTTTTATTCCCACCTTAAATTGCATAACTAAATGTTAAAAAATTAATTAAAACTAAATAACTATATATAACTAATACTAAATAATAAAAATTATTACAAGGCTAATAATTGCGTGCCTTTTATTAGCCTTGTAATTTTTTTAGTGTGCTTCGAAATGCTATTTTTATATTAAGTAATTAGTCCGCCTCGTAGCTCGTAGCATAGTGGTAGCGCATTTTGGTACCGTGCACGAGGTCGCGGGTTCGAGTCCGAGTAGGGGGTAACATTAAAATATTTATTTACATGTGATTTTCGTATTAATATTTCATGTGTGATACCTTGGACTGGTACTGGAACGTATGACTGATCATTGATCATCTTACCTTCATAATGATCAAGATACCCTGCACTTGGTGTACCGATGCAGTGCCCCTATGTACCATTGGGTGCGGATTACGGTGAAACAATTATATTCTATCACTTTATCTTTTTTATAAATAAAATATTTTAATAATCAGACTATACAAACACGCTTCGGTCGATTTCAAAAACGTGAATAAAGCATTGTTTTACAGCTAAATTTCAGGGTGACATTCGAGGGCTACTTAATAATGTTTAAATTTCTTTTGAGATATGACATAAAAGTAATAACTTCCATGGAAGGACCGCAAATACGAAAATCTTCCAAATATGACTATCCCTGACAGAACTTCATTTCATCAACTGTCAAACCCTGACATTTTCATATCAGTCTTCGGGATTTGTGACGTTTCCATTATTCAGATTTCTGTGTCAGTTTGTGATATTAATTGAAACTATTTTTCATAAACTCTCTTGACATGATGCTACAACAATTTTAGTCTTACCCAACCGTCCATATTTTATACCGATATGAACAGTCCGTATTTTCAGCGAATTCTGAAATAAAAGAAAAATAAATGAATAATTAATAGTATTCTGAATAATTTTTCTCTGTCCGTGAAAGTTTTAATGAATTTTCAAATTATCTTAAATTTTCCACAAAAACAATATTTTACAATGTTTTGTTTTATCAACCTTTTTTTAATGTGGTTTCACCAAGTAAAATTTTTATTTTCTAACAAAAAAAAATTGTGTTAATGGAACACTTAATTTGGCTCTACCTGAGGCCAAAGTTGGAAATTTTGGTGTTTTCAAAATCATATTTCGAATTTGCCGACAGCCACAAAGCTTCGAAAAAGTTATTGCATACTCCAAATTATTTTCTAGGGAAATACAGTGACTAATTTTTTAAAAGGTGTATAAATTCTCTTGAAAAGAAAATAGAAAGCACTCCTTTTTGGGATTATGTTTTAATTTTTAGGCTAACAAAATGTGATACCAAAATAAAAACTGTAATTAAAGAGCACCTGAAATTATAGGGAATTAGTAAGTCAATTTTTTATTTTTTGTAGCAGTTTTTTCTCAGCAGCTACTTTTTTTATATTTTTTTTAAAATTACTTACGATGATTTTATATCTAAAGAAATACACTGATAACCAGCAGGGTTAGTGGAATCTTTTTTATTCTTTGCGTTGAAAATTTTATTTGAAAATATAGCACTGAGCTTGAACTTGATTTGATTGTTTTTATTTTTGGTAAAAAAATTCAAAACCCCATTTTGCAGCCACTTTTAGTGAGCGCCGCTATCTTCGTCCTAACTAACTAACCATCACGCAATTTCACTGTAGGGGTAGGCAGAGAGGATAGAACGCCATACCACCCTGTCCTGACAGACTTCCTTTGCTTCCTCTACATTGATACATCTTCTCATGCACATACGCCGATTATTCCGAATTTTCACATGACCACTTTCAAGTACTTGACTTACTTGGTCATGCCATGTCTTTCTCGGCCTTCCGCGGCTTCTACATCCAGGCACACTTGCATTTAAACTTCTTTTAGCCGTTCTTTCATCACTCATTCGCTCCACATGACCAAACCATCGTAATAGCTCTTACTTAATTTTGTCGATACTGCTTATCTCAGCCTTGCACTCTGCTCTAATTTAGACATTTGTACACCTATCATACATAGTCTTACCACACATAGATCGCATTTCAACAGCATTCAGTCTACTTTCATCCTTCTTTTTCCAACACCACCCTGCACTGATCTTTGTCCCATATATGATATATATGTTATACTCGTATTTAGGTACCTCTAGCGATGGTACGCCTTTTCAGTATTTATTTTAAATTTAGATTTTAGATGTCTGTATTTTTCCACATCTCAATTTCTGTTACTGTAGGTACATGTTGCGTATTATCTTCCATAATATTAGGTATTCTGTATTATGTTATTTCTACTCGCCACCCTCTTCCTTTAAGAAAACATCTCACCCCGAGTTGTTTCATCCCTAAGTTTTTATTTTTACAGCGTCGTTGTTAGTAGTTCTAAAGTACTTCAAAGGGAAAACAACCCACTCCTTTGAATTTTTCAACAAAGCAAAGCAATCAGAAGTCAAAAAACTTGTAAAATAATGAGTTGTTAGTTTTTACAGACGTTTACGTCTACCGCTTCTAGAAGCGCCAACTTTTGTAAAACTCGCTGTTGAAAAATAAAACTTTCATCTTAATTTAAGTACTTATGTACATTTACATATTTTTGGTAATCAAAAATATTTTTTTTATTTTTTCATAGGACCGGACCATATTGATTGCAAAAAAATTGCAGGACCTCAATTTAATTATTGGTTTATCTCTGCAGTCTGCAGCCATCTTAAGATATTTATAATATATAATATTAGATTATAATATTTCAAAAATTATTCACTTGGTTATTCATTTTTCAAAACCTCTATCATATTTTGGCCAAAATTCTTTTTTTTTTTAATCTAAAGGCCATGTATCATATTTCGTATACTTACCAAATATTTACATAAAATTTCATTATGATATTTTTCCATAGATTAGACAAAAATAACGAGGCACCTTTTGTAAAAAAAATACAAAAATTCCAAGTACTCCCTTAGAAAAAAAAGTACAAGAAAAAACCTCCGAAGATATTTGGAAGAAATAGATTTTTTCAACATCTTTAAAAAAGGCGGGAAATAAGTTTTGTTTGCGGAACGTGACATTCCCGTCAAAAAAGAAAGGGTGGCAAATTAACGTAGGTACGGACTTTTTTCTTTCGGGTGTTCGATTGGTTCGATGATGTAATTTAAGTAGGTATATTATGTTGAATACTGCTAACTTGATTGACGATTTTTGTTAATTTTTCCGAACTCCACTAGCGCCAGCAATCTCTCCTCCCCCCACAAAAATTTCTCAACATACTCAAAGTACTAAAAAATAGTCTAGGTCTTGACCTCCTTCAAAATTTAATTCTGGCTGTGCCAATTATTTTTTATGAATTAAAAATAAGTCGATTTAAATATTTTTTTTATTGTTATTAATATAATTTGGTTGTTTCAGGTGTGTCCACATAACAGACATCGGAGTGGGTTACATCAGCACCATGCTGTCCCTATCGGCGCTGTTCCTGCGATGGTGTTCACAAGTTCGAGACATCGGACTTCAACACTTGTGCGGCATGAGAAATCTTCAGATCCTTTCCCTCGCTGGTAAGACCAACATAAAATGCTTTTTATTTTGCCATGAATCCATGTTCACACGCAACGGACACGGAGCATTTAAAAATTTGCAGTTAAAAATTAACTTTGCTACACAAGAAACCGTCCCAGATTAATGTAATCTTTCAAAGTTAAAAAACAACAATTGTATTTCCAAAAATGGATGTTTTTCATTGTGTTTACACAAAAATCACTAAATTTTCCTACATGTTTTTCATGTAAATGCATTATTAGTGTAAGAGAATTGTGAAATAAGGCTTGAAAACTTGTAATTCCAGGTTGCCCATTACTGACATCCAGTGGACTATCCAGCCTAATCCAACTCCGACACATGCAGGAGCTAGAACTGACCAATTGTCCCGGTGCTTCGAGAGAACTCTTCGACTACCTCCGGGAACATCTCCCGAGATGTCTAATTATAGAGTAAACCTGATACCAAATACAATGTATGGAAACAATCTGTCCACCCGATATTGTGTGTATTTTTAATACGAGCAAAAATTATTATAAATGAAAGTATTATAGATGGTTATACAAGATAATTTTGTATAAACTCACAATACTATTGTAACTTTTGATATTATTGTACTGACATCAGTATTATGGTGCCCGTCGCATCGATCTGCTCACTATCGACATTATACAGAGTCTCATTATAAGTATTCCTACTCATTACATCTCAACTAAAGAATATAAACATATATGTATCTTCTCTTAATAAGGTTTTTGCATCTTGCCAAGAATTTACAGTTCAAATAAATAAGTAAATTTACAAAACGAAATTAAAGCTTGTCATGAAAATATTGGCTTCTACATATAGATGCTTGAATCTTGTTTTAATTAGTTGGAATCGATAACACTAAGAATATTATTTCAAGATGAAGTGTACCTATAAGCGAGCACTCGGT
The DNA here is from genome assembly GCA_022494985.1 of Micrasema minimum. Classification (NCBI taxonomy): domain Eukaryota; kingdom Metazoa; phylum Arthropoda; class Insecta; order Trichoptera; family Brachycentridae; genus Micrasema; species Micrasema minimum. Next base: position 34,504 of record JAGVSP010001086.1, read on the forward strand.
AGAACCAATGAAAGATCTTATTACAATTAATAGTTTTCAAGCTTTTGATACATTAACTTGGTGAATGCGTCTCTAGGTATAACAAATTTAATTCACAATACCTTTTCCTATTTCAAGCAGCTATCTATGCAAAAGTTTTTACATAAAAATGATTATTGAAAAATGCTATTGAATTGTGATAACAAATAATTTAATATCTTCAAATCTGATTCTTTCTAACAACTAGTCCAAGACTGAAAATGAAATTTATAACTTATGATATAAATATTTTGTCTACATTATGATATTAACGGAAATTAAGCTTCATTACTTCAAACCTACTTAATTCACAATACCTACTCCACTAACAGCCATAGTGAAACTCGTCAATAATGAAATCCATTTTGTAAATACGTATATTGTCTAGTCATCCAGAGATATAACATATAATATATAAAAAATAAATATATTAGTATGTATGTAGTTAGGAGATAATTCACGCAATGGGAGATAAAATATAACTGAGCAAGGAGATACTTTTGATGAATGTATAGATGAAATCCTTTGATGTTATAAACTTACATACACAGGTGTATATATATGTGTTCAAAAATTTTATTTCAAAAGAATACCAAAGAATTTTCCTATCTCTATTATTATTTTTTACCTTAGAAAGTCAGTAAAACAGGGAAAATTTAACATAAAAGATCGATGACAAAACTATTTAAACCGATCTGAGACCTGGAGACCTAGATCTGAAACTGGGTGTAATGATTTATCCACATTAATCTTAATTTGAGTTATTAGAAAAAACAATTCTATATTGTCATGTTGTAGTATTTTAAAAAAATCACTTTATTTATTTACTTATTCAAAACTTCATGAACAATTAATTACATAGCAAGTATACAAGGGCGGGCTTATTGCTTTTAAGCAATATCTTCCATCCAACCCTTAATTTAGTGATTTTTGGTGGTAAAAAATACTCAAAAACTTACAGACTGAAGTTAAAACATTCTGATGAATAATATTTAAAAAAAAACTGTTGCAAAGGGCATTTCACGTGTCAATGTAGATACAGATGTATCACCAGGTTATTGTGTACTTTTTTTAAATTGAAATAAATAGGAAAACTTTGGCGGATACTGAATAGCATTGTTTTTATTTTTGGTTACATAAAAATAGTTTATTGTGTTTAAGAAAAGATAGTAATTTTAATACTTAACGCCTGGGCTCTTTGACAAATAGAAGTGAATAATATTATATAGTATAGAAAACATGTATAATAGTGCCACGTATTCCATTTATACTAAGGCTATGTTTGTGAATGATATGTAGATATTTGTTTCTTGTAATTTAACAAAAATATGTCCATCTTGCCTTTCTCGTAACCTAACCTAATGTGAAGGAGACCCTTCCAAGCAAATATAAATAACATGATGCACATAAATTCATAATTCTGAATGTTAGATAACTGTGATTGGTAATGTTGTGTTTAATAGAATAATGAATGTAGATACATTATATTTGATCTGTGAAAATTGAGTGTTTTGAATTCCAGTGTACATAACAGCAAAGCAATATTATATAACAGGAAATTACAAAGAAAATGTATTTTTCATACCAATGGAAACATATATTGTCAGGTTGTCGAGCATCAAATTAGATATTTTAAAGTGACGAAAGTCAAAATAAACCACTTAATGTCTCTTTTACAACTGTGAGAATTTAACGTTTTCTGAAAATTCATTTACATTATTAGATTCATATTCTTTAAACGCATTTTTTAATTAGTGATATTTGGGTATTTATGTGTTTGTTATTTCTGTTTTAAGTCTAAGTGCAATGATAGTTTTAGAACCACGTACCTATAAATACTTTTCCTTTAGATCTATAAAAATCTTATATGCTAATAAATTCATGGAAGAAATATATTATCTTTTATTGTATAATTACTCCATTTTGTGCTCCCTCTAGAAATCAAACATCTGCTTTACTTAACAAAATATTGTATATTTAAAATCTTTATAGGTAAGTAATTATCACAATTTTTCCAACATACACATACATTATTGATTTGTAGGTTTATACAAAAGCTAGACACTATTTTACTATTTAGACAAAGTGTGAAGTTATTCATCAACAACTATTAATCATTTAAAACATAATATCTATAATAAATTCCAAATCATTGATCCATATCAAGTAATTGGACATTTCACTAGACAATTGAGAGATTTACACGCACTTTTTTCAAGTTTTGGTCAAATAAAATTCAGTCATTTGTTTGTCAAATTGGAGTTGTAGACCTGTACAACAAATCAAAAGAAAAACTGATCAACAGGATTATATTATAATATTATGTCAACAACATTACAGAAAAGTGTTGTAAAAAAAAATGGATTAATCTGGTCAACAGATTAATTTGAAAAAAATATATATTAGACGCTTACTGACTAATGAAATGAAAACACAGGTGCGTGAAGGCGTTATGTAGCATATTTTCAAAAGTCTACATGTTCACATGGATAAAGGGTTAAATTGTATTGCTTTTACCGATCGAATTTTTTTTATTGAAAAAAAAAGTATTGTAAATAAATACCCCAGTACGGGACTTGAAAAGTCGTTCAATTTTACAACTCTTAACTCCGGGACTTTAGGGGTTACTATGCTAGAAATACCGCCATATAAACATATATCCTAAAGGAATCCCTAACAACTGTCCAAAATGTACCTGATGTTTTTATAAATCATGACGTCAGATCCGACGGATCCGGTATTTCTTGCTAGAGTACCGAAAGCCGATATATCGGATTACTCCAGGATACCTCAGACAGCCAATCGGTTAGTGCAATCTACGCACTTGTTCCAAAGTGTCCTCCACGGCTAAATGTTTCAGTTGGCCGGTCATCAGTCTTCCTCCGCCTCTTGGTCTCCCTCCTCATCCAGAACGTCGTCTGAGTTGGAAACATTTATTTAAATGGGCATAATATTTTATTTAAGCCGGCATAGTCTTGATTGTGTTGTAGTGTTAACTCAAGACGGAATCTGGACTTCTTCGGTGTAAGTCTATCAAGATTTAAACATTCACTGAAGTAGACCCGATCTTGTCTTGAGGTGTTGTCCACATTTTTACTGTCTTAGCTTCACCAATTTAATGTTCTGTCACTTATTTTTACTGCTTGTTATCCTTTATTATGCTTATTCTATGTAATTTAAAATGGTTTTTTTTCCGTAAATAAATAAATAAATCTTTGGTCAGTATAAATTTTTGGTGTTTAATATATTCAATGGGCTTGTAAACCAAAATTTTCTGTGAATGCAGAAAAATAAAGCGAAGAATCACAAAACCATCAATGCAATCCATTCGTAAATCGGATAATTAATAAGCAAGATACCTTCATTACTAAATTTTTTTATTCACATACGATCGGTGACGTCACCAATCGCCTATCATACAAAATCTTTACAAAAATCTAAATTTAAATGATTGTATCTTTGTTATTATATAAACGACAAGAAATCCTGCAATACCTGCATCCATGAAGAGGTCGTGTGTCTCGCCATCTCCAATAGGGTACTTCCACATCCACGCCAACTGCTCTGTTTCGTTGAATTGAGAAGGATGCTGGAGACCACTGACTGGTATTAATATATCGTCGAAAAAACCCAGAGTCACTGCAAACAATATTGAGAAAAACATTACATGTAATCACCATGTAATCATCAAAAAATGGATATTGGAGGTGGGTCGTAAAGTAGATAGTCCGGAAGTTTTATGACTTTAATTTATTAAATTATAATATTGTGACGATAAATGATAATATTATGTGAAATATTAATAAATAAAAATATTATTGTACTATAATCTGAACAGAAAGTAAAAAATTTTTTGACCAGGAAATATAGAAGTCGTAACATTTTTATATACCTCATGACCTGAATCATCGGTTGCATTTAACCCTAGAGAGATAACCTTATTTTATGGTGCTGAAAAGATAAACTAGCGCCTGAGAGGCGCACAATATTTAAAACCTATTTATTCAATAAATTAAAATAATTTTATATTTTTTTAAATCGTAATGAATTCTCATATTTTTAATAAGCAAATAAAACATAAATGTTTATTATAATTTTTTATTTTTAGGATATTAAAAACCCTTTATAAAAAGTAACAAAAACCAGCAGTCTTCTGTATTAAGGTATTTATGCCACATTTAGTACCACAGTTTTGTTGCTATGACGGTATGCATCATCCAAGCAAAAAATGGTGGTACTTACCGAGCAGAAGCGACCGTACACACTCGGCGGAGATGCAACGACTGAGTTGGTTTGGCAACACAAGCTTGCACGCGCTTCGGTTAGAAAAAGACAGCGATATATTTGTTTCGCGGGCGCCTCTGAGGCGCACGTTATCTTTCTAGGGTTAAAAGACTTATGGCCTATCGTTATTTCTTGAGATTGGAACAAAAATCCAGTTTTAATACAGTAGGTTGAGATATATGTTACAAATATCAATTTATACAATTTTCAACTGAGAATGAAGCGACGATTAGTTAAATTCAATTAAAACCTACAGGAAACGAGGGTGCAAATTTATTTACCTAAGTATGTGAAATTATTACAAAATCATTAAAAATTAACAAATTTACATGCGTATTGGGTAGAATTAGATTCTTATATATTACCGTGAACTCCTTCTCTGCTACAGCTTCTTATTTTACCAACTAAGACTTCATCTAAAACTGGTCTAAACACAATATATCTAAAATTCACTTCGGTGTGCGATGCGCCGTCTCCAGGAAATATATAAGAATGTCCTAATTTAGTTATATCAAATAACGCTATACATAATCCTACATTCAAAACAACCTGAAAAGAAAAATAAACTATTAGAATCATTTGCCCTTTACAGAATAACGAAAAAAATAGGTTAAGAAGAGGTTAAGGTTACTTTATTCGCTAGCTTTCTATTGAGTTCACTGGTAATTGCATCAGTCAATTTTAAATGAAACAATTCAGGTGGTATCCGAGTTATGTGTTTCATTTCAGCTAAAACAAACATTTCTGATAAGGTGGTATTAAATCGAAAATTAAAACTTTTTTGGTCGGCGAATTTCGGCCGATTTGTCAAAATAAAAATAAACGTCAAAAACATGACGGACAAAAATCATAGATATTGTTGCCAGTGCTGCCATGTTACACATTACAGATAAGTATAGTGCTCGCTCTACACTCTCATAAAGTTCCTAACCAAAGTACTTTGAAAAGTTGACCGAAGTATGGATTTCATAGTCGAAGCTAGGGTCGAAGTAGCGCGAAGTGACCTTTTTACAAAGAAATATTTTCGATGAACTTCACAAGTCACAAGAGCTTGAAACTACTACAAATTTTTCTTGGAGCTTAATCTCCTCACTTCACATGTATTATTATTCGAATTTTATTCGTCTTGATTTTTGTCATTTTTGACAGATATTCAAACTAACCTTTCTGGCTTCTGACCCGCGAACTATTTTTTAAATTTCAATATTTGTGCTAATTTTACTTTTAAATTGTAATTTAAAATGGCTAATAACTTATCCGTCGTCGTTTTGACCCCAAATGGTAGAAGAAACACCGTCAAGTGCAATCCTAACACCACAGTTTTACAGGTAAATTTAAAATGTTGTTTTTAAATATGTCGAGTCATTAAATATAACGCTTCGGTATCCCGATGAAAGTGTTATTAAAATGATTTATTATGTTAACTGAGCAAAAACTTAAATTGCTTAAACTAGAACTTTAAATTGACCATTATCATATTTTATCAATATTCCCATGCACAAGTTTTTTATTCCCATACAAATTATTTTTGTTTAGATTTTGGAACAAACTTGCACAAAACACAACTTTAGAGCAGAAGACTATGATTTAACTCATCATAATCATGTATTGGATGTTTCATCTACAATGCGGTTTTCTGGATTACCAAACAACGCTTTCCTTGAAATGGCTGAAGCTAAAAAAAACAAGGAAAGAAACTGAAGTAGTCATTGGGCTGCAACTCGAAAACGGTTAGTCAGTTGAGATTTTCAGTATTTTTATTAAACAAATGAAATATTTAGAAAATTTACAGTAAAACCATATCTACATTAAGTCATTATTATCGTGTTTTGCATCAGATTTACTCAGGGGTGGGCTGCCAATTTTTTAACAAGGGGCTCGCGGGGGGAGGTTGTTGGGAGGATGGTTTCGTGGGATGGGTGGAGGGGGGAGGGGGGAGGTGTATCATTTTGTTCTAACTATCCATAACAACACTAATACATAATAATGAAAAACAATTAAAAATACTTAATATGCACATCAAACGACAAAATATAGATATGACTTGTTTTTTTACGGTAGAAAATTTTATAATTCAACAAATCTAATATTTAATATTAGTTCAAAAGGCAACAAAGTTTGAGGTTTCATAATACATTTGAACCATCCACTGAAATTGCATTTATGTACTGATTTGATCTGAGAATATTAATTTCTCTTAATTTAACAAGGGGCTCGCCGGCCCAAGTCAAATTTAACAAGGGGCTCGCGCGAGCCCCTCCGAGCCCCCTGCAGCCCACCGCTGGATTTACTACATAACTCTACAGATCTTCTACCAAACTTACATAAATTATAATAAACTTCTGACTTTGTGTACAACTAGCCCCTGAACTCATATTTTGGACAGTTTTTTATTGAATTTTCAACATACTTACCCCATTTTATTTCAACTTTCATAGGAGAGCGTATCATGGGAAACTTTAGTCCATCTACAAATCTTTCCACCATATTAACACATCCCTAGCGCCAGGGCAGTGTGCCCCTGAAATGAACCCTGTGATAATCTACATGAGAAGCGAAGTTTACGGAGAAAATCTACTGAAAGAGACTACCCTTAAAAGTTTGGGATTGACGAGTGGTCGAGCCATTTTGAGACTCATTCATCGAACACCAGAACAACTCAAAGTGTATGCACCTACTTATTATTTTTGGTATACTTAGCAGATGTTTTTTTTATCGTGATGTTGAAGATGAGGATTTTGTTCTAAATGTTGCGAACCATTGGTGTATCTTTATAAATTATGTTTAATGCATTTGTTATAATTATTTATTATTAACCTAAAATCCAATGCAGAAATTCTTAGTAAAAAAAAATGATTAACTAATTTTGGGATTATTTTTTTACATTTCTATACAGGTTTACTTTTAATCCGTCTAGATTATGAATATATGGCAATACTGTAATATTCTATTTTCTAAAGTATGTAAGGTGTAAAAATGTATTTATGGTAGAAATGGAATTGGCGCTGTCCGCACCAGAATTAAATATTTCGTATCTTATTTTTAGTTCTTCACTTTGACACTGAAGGACTTTCATGGTTTCTACTCTACATACCAATCAATTTTATTTTGCTAATGAAGTATATAATGTCTCTAAACTAAACTTTAATTTATCATCATCATTCCATATCCGCTTCCTACGTAGAGAAGTTTGCGTCAAAGCTGCGGGACGCGGACCTGATTTGGGAGGATGCACGGGAACAGTTTGTGGAATCCATATGCTAAACCTAAATTCACCCATAGTATAAACTTCCCTTCACAGGCAAAATTTAGTGGTCAGAGTGCATTTTGTTGCATATTTTGAAAATAGAATAGTTTTTTATTTCAGTATTGCCATATCCGCACTAATGTAAAAATTAAATTTTAAAAAAAAGAACCAAGTCTATGGTTGAAAGTTGTCATCCTATTGCACAATGATCGCAGTATTTTTTTAGTATTTACTGAAATATTGTGTAAAATTATGCTTGATCATTAACATTTATTTATTATCGTATTACAGGCAGGCGAATGTATCTGCCCCCATTGGCTGCAAAGCCAAAGAATGATTCTGAAATATACTTTGACACATCCTCTGTTTTGTCATCGACGAAAATCAGTGAAGAGAGTGTAGTTGTCAAGGAACAAAAGGCTGATATTACTGAAACTAGTACCAGTTCCTCCATTTTGCCAAGCGATAATAGTGCTCTTAATAAAACCCTCACAACCATTCCTAGTTCTTCTGTACTAAGCTATGATGATGTTGAGAAAATGGATACCGCTGATTCTAGCAATGTGTTGAACAATGTCACTAAAATGGATACAGGTTTTTTAGCGGCATCTAATCGAGTGGAAGAAATTCAACAAGATGATTCTCATCTTGATGAAGAAATCATTGTGGTGAGTAGAAAATAAATGTATTTTATCAGTAAAATCCTGAATTGTGTTAAGTATATTTATTGTAAAAAAAAAACATTATTCTCCAAAAAAATCATAATCTTATGTGATTTTCAATATATATTTGTGAACATAAGTTAGATTAAATTTTCATGCTATGTTTTTTTCATCTCTCTCTCCTTTGACAATATAAAATAAGCAAACTTTTAATGAATTTAGTATGTATTACTGTCATAAATCTTTAACATCCTCCCCTGTATTTTATTTATTTGATCTTAAAGTAGTACATACCTATTTTTTTATGTATGTCCTAATATAAAAACTTAATTATTTTATGCAAATAGAAAAACCTTAAACATAATTATTGAGGTAATTTATCAAGAGACCAAAACAATGTTTAGTTATTGAATTACTTATAATAATTTAATTTAGAAAAAAATAATACTTTTTCACAATATACATAATTTTAACAAGTCGAAGCATCATCTGTTAAAAGTGTGATTCAAAAAACGTCTTGATATGTCACAAAAGAGTAATCATCACAGACTAAAAATTATAATAGTGTTGAATTTTTGAATGCTTAATTATTATTTACTGAAAGCCCCTTGTATCAGCTTGGTGAAAGAAATGCGCTGGTGTTTTCCCAAGACATGGCTTCCCGTCTGCCGTGCGAGGACATGCCGGATGACTTCTACGACCTCACGGTGAATGAGGTCCGGAAGCTGTTTACGGAGTTGGGAAGAAGGAGAGAAGAGATGGAAAATATGCCCCTACAGACTGAAGCCTTCAAAAATTTGGCTGTTAATAGAAGAGTAAGATAACTTGATCCTAAATTAAACTATTTTATAGCCAAAAATCCGTAGAGGGTTTGTTAATTAATCGGTGAGTTAGTATTTGGGCCTGACTTGGAAGGATGCACGAGAACTGGCGGCCGATCTCTTGGCATGGAGGCAGTTTGTGGAATGCATATGCTTAACATAGGGAGCGCATATGGTAGGATGATTTGTGTGTTGGCAAAATAACTGACACATTTTCATGTGATAAATGTATTATTTTTTTAAAAATAAATTTGTCCTCACTAGTAACCAGTGCTGATGACTAATTTTGGTAATGTTGGCAACACAAAGCCCAAAAACACACCATAATAACCCAAAAAATCATCTGTAACTCTTTTTTTTTAAAGGCATCTTAATTTCAGTATGTAGATACATTTTAGGGGGTGGAATGGCTAATTGGTTAAGATATTTTTCAGGTGATAACTCAACTTCATGACTACCGAAAAGTGGTCCTGAGAATCCTCTTCCCAGATCGAACTGTCCTGCAGGGTACATTTGGACCAATAGACAGCGTTCAGACTGTTATGAATTTTGTCAAGGATTACTTACAAAACCCCAACGAAACCTTTGATTTGTGTAAGAATCTTTCAATCCGCTATGTAATTTTTACTGCTATAAACCTGCGCAATCGACCCAATAATAAATATTCATTTTTGTTTTTAGATGTAACTCCACCAAAAGTGATTTTAAAACCCAGCAGTACTTTAGTAGATAGTAACTTGGTTCCATCAGCACTGATATATTTCGGTCCTCGTGTTCCGGAGTCAGCAACATCCAGTACACAATATCTCAAGGATGATATTCTTTCCAAATTAACTTCACCAGAGGCTGCATCGTTTTCTGCTTCAAAATCCAGGTTAGAAATTATTTCATTCCTAATCACTTACGATTATTGAGCACATGTCTTCAAAATATCTACATCTATGTACCTATATGTATTGCAACTGAAATCTCTGAAATTTATATGGGTCACACCTGCAGATACAGATATAGATATTTTGTTCTGTGCCCTAATGTTCAATTCCTAAAACCTCATTTTGAATTTTAAAAATTCCAACCCTCAACAAAAAGTACATTCTAAATTAAGCCACTGCCTAGCCTACGCAATAAACTACTTGGTTCTACACAGTTTGTTCAGTAAACAGTAGCAGTAAACTTACAGGAAATGTAAAACCCTCTTTGAAATAATATTGCATATATACATACTTGCATCAACTACGAAAATAATATTATTTATACTGTCAGTCCTAAGAAAAAAACCTTAACACTAAACACCATTAAAAAATCAACTTATTCATCAATAGAGGGTTTTTTTTTAAATTTGCTCTCTTTCTTTGAAAGCATGTAAATTGCTCATTTTAAAGATTTTTTCCAATCTTGAATTATAGATGTTTTTTGTGATAAAAGTGTGGAATATAATATATTTTTATTTAAGTCGTTTAAAAGTAAAAAGATTGCATTCAGTGGAGTTTGATATTATGTGAGATATTTACAAACATAATTATACTTAAATGTGTCTTTTTCTGTTTAACTTTGAAGCTAGTTTTATAGAATATTTTACCTTATGTGGATTGATAGCAGTCTAACATCTCTGCAGAACCAATTGCTCGGACAAATATTGCTGTAACACATAAATTTACAAGTATTTTAGCGCAACAATAATTCATTGTTGTTATCAGCATTGCCAGACATACTGATTTTTGCAAGATTTCCCTGCACTGGCCATAACAGATAAAATATGTTTATATTCAGAAATTTATACAAAATGCGATGAATAAAAATACACATATTATAATGGGTAGAGTAGTTTCTATGTTACTGTAGTTGTACATTTTAACAAAACATGCATTCAAATATTTTATTGAGTATTTTTTAAATTTATTCTCTTGAGTTCGGATTTTTTAAATCTCACATAGATATCCCAATTTTTCAAAAAAACCAGCAGAGCTTGTTGTAATTTTTTTTGTTACTGACTAAACAAATGTATTCCAATTTTCACTTTTGCATTAGTAATGATCAAGATTGTTATGAATTTTATCTCACTATTTTTTTTATAGCTTCTGTTTGATAAGGAATTATAATGTACTGTGTGGTTTCAAAACATATTTTATCCATAAATACCTTTTTGGTTACGAATTCTGGAAATACTTGTAATTTAATTTGTTGAAGTTTCGATTTATTAAAAGTTTTTTATGATTTTTAAACTGTATTATTTTGCTCATAGTTTGATTAATCTCTCACACTACTCTGTTTCTGGTTGGTTGGAAGATATTGCTTTTGAGCAAATTATTTTTTAGCTTTTTAGTAGCTACAAATTTGCAAAGTTGCCAATACTAACGTGGCAGTTACCCATTTTTCTTGAGGTGGTTTTTAGGACATTTGTAATAATGTTGGACTCGCCCAATTTACCTAGCATGTGTATTGGAATACAGACAACAAAATGCCATCAAAATGTCATTTTGTCAAAACAATGGAGTTACACAATTTCCATATTAAGGTATCGAAATGCCTGTTATAAATAAAACACAAAGTTTGTTAACTTACGAGGGGAGGTCAAAAAGTTCGCGGAATGACAGGGAAGGATAATGAAATGAAACATTAAACTATTTTTCCTTTTCAATGTATTCTCCCTTAACCCTAATACATTTATTAGATCTGTCAAATAACTTATTAATACCGTCGAAAAAAAAAAGATTTGTCTTGGGCGTCAAAATAGGCCAAAATTGCCGACTTTACTTCATCGTCGTTGCCAATTTTTTTTCCACGCAGTTCTTTCTTCATTTTTGGAAACAAATGATAGTCGCTTGGGGCCAGGTCTGGGCTGTAGGGTGGGTGGCGCAGTTGTTCAAAACCGCACCGGTGAATGGCAGCTGTCGCAACATGGCTTGTGTGCATGGGTGCATTGTCGTGCAAAAGGAGCACGCCTTTTGTAAGCTTTCCTCGCCTTTTTTCTTTAATAGCTTCTTTTAATTGATCTAGTAAAGAAGCATAGTATTCTCCCGTTATGGAAACACCACGTTCCTTATAATCAATCAAAAGGATACCTTCTGTATCCCAAAAGATCGTCGCCATGATCTTTCCGGCCGATTGAGACACCTTATACTTCTTAGGAGGTGGTGTGCCTTTTTTTATGCCACTGCATCGACTCTTGCTTTGACTCAGGTTCATAATGGTGAACCCAAGTTTCATCGCCAGTTACAATTTGGGCCATAACTTCCTCCCTTTGCTCTCTACAGCGGTCCAAAAACTGGCAACAACTTTCGACGCGCTCGCGTTTTTGATGGGCAGAAAGCATTCTCGGAACCCATCTTGCACAGACTTTAGTCATGCCAAGGTGTTGATGTAGGATGTTTAAAATGGTTGTTTCTGATACTCCAACTAATGCTGCAAGCTGTTTTTTCTTTAGCTGGGCATTTCCAACACAAGTTTTTCAACTTTTTTTGATTATTTTCTGGCGTGGTACCTGGATGAGTAAACTCAGCCTCGCCAACCCCGCCATTCTGCGAACTTTTTGACCCCCCCTTGTATTTGTATTCAGTAATTAAAAATAACCCTAGATTTATCTGAATTCATTAAGAGT
>JAGVSP010001087.1:0-69158 GCA_022494985.1 Micrasema minimum
GACCAAAGCGTACAAAAGCACAATTAAATTGATACCCGCAGCTTAATACAGCTTTTTAAAAAACCACACAATACTTCCAACCAATTAGTTTTTTGTGTCTATAAAATTCAACCCATTTCTATAAAAACAAATATAAAATTTGTATCAATAAAAATACTAATTGAATCTTCACCTTCTTAAGTGCAAAAACATAATTTCTCACATAATAAATTCATTCATAATTCACACAGTAAATCTATTAAGCCTCGCTTCAGGCGCAGTATTGTTGATCTTGAATTCAGTCATGCTTTTATTCTAATAGCTAATATCTTATTCTCAATACGATGACCTACTGAAAACATGCCGTATGTTTTTATGGATATTAACTGGCATAGTTTAGACACCCACATTGCGCACCTATCCAATACATCGTAAACTGATTAATCATTGTATTTTGCAGTAGTGATGTTTCGCTTTTACATATTATAATATACACAGTCGTTTATAATATATAGGTGATTGCCAACTTTCTTTATTTCTCTTATTTGTACCGTTATTTTACGGCAAATTGTTACGCAGCCAGAAGATAATTTGCTTTATTGAAATATGCAAATTCGTTAATCGAAACATCATCGATGTGACATACATTCTTAAGCGTGGTATGCGATTCGTTTAAATATTGTATGAATGAACAACCGGTTGAATAGAATTGCGCAAATCGACTCATCGAGGGTGTAGATAAGTCCAAGGCAAAACAATAGAAGTTCTAGGTCAAAAACACAACATTTCAGCGAGCTTTTTAAAAGAATAACCGTAATAAACTCTTGTACTGGCGCTATAAAAGGTAAAGTAAAATTTGTGGATTCGGGTTTTATGCATTGAATTAAAATGTTTGGTCTTGCTTGTTATAGGACGCAAGAAGAAGAAGAAGATGCTTCTGCCCCTGCTGCTTCTCTTGAAGCTGAAGGCTGCCGCGCTCATTCCTCTGGTTCTCGGCTTCCTCGCCCTGGTGGCTTTCAAGGCTCTGATCATCAGCAAGCTGGCCCTCCTTATCTCCGGTATCATCGGTGTCAAGAAACTGTTGGATTCCAAGAACGGATCCCACGAAGCTCCTCACTACGCTGAAGAACACCACGCTCCGTCCCACGGATGGGGTAGGAACGCACAGGAGCTGGCTTACAATGGGTACAAGCAGGAATAAATTCAAAATAATCATCCCCATCTAACAACCCCCTGTTTACCTTTAACAGGCTTGAGTAAATCTAGTTCGTACTAAGTTAAATGCGTCAAAACATGGTATGTAATAATACCATGTTCTTGGACAGGTATTTACACATTCCCGAGTGAATTTTCGAAACCATAATAGTCATATCAAACCAGATCTGTCGTCCAGGGTGCTAGCACCCTCCAAATCATTATTTATTATTAATTTATTGTAATTTATTGAATTGTTATTAAATGGAATGTTTCGTTAGTTTGGTTGTTTGTTTATTGATTTTGTACGTATTCGACGCAACATTATTATGACTATTCGTTTCTTTCGATGGTATTTGAAGGACTTAAATAACAAAGAATCACATTTACTTAACGCGACTTTCAGAGTTATATCAAAGACTTGACTTATTTTATAATGTTATTTTTGTTTTATTTTATGATTTTTAAATTGATTTTGTAAATAATTTCTTGTTATTTCTTACTTTTACGACTCTGCGCTAGCTTTCTTATAAAAACATGACAATATTTCTCTACTTAGAAATAATTGATTTATGATACTCAATTGACTCACTATGAATCTTGTCTTATTGTTTTATTTTGTTTATTTTTAGTTAATTTTAACAACGATGTACATTTCTTTTAATATATTTAATTAGGACTTTATATATTCGCTATATTAATGTGCCTACATGTATACCTGTCAATACTATAAATTTACCTCTTGATGTTTACCAAATCGTACCTTTTTGTACATAATATACGGTCTTAGTTAATTTTTGTTTTTAATATTATTTCGTTTATTTAAGTTTCGTTCTATTATTTACATTTTGTGTTATATTTTTATTTAACAGACTTAACAGTACAATATATTAATGTTCGTGTCGTCAGCGTATATGTAATTAATTTTACTTTAATGTTTAATGCAATCGATCGAAAGAATAAATAAAAACATTTATAAAACACCCACTTTTTTATTTTTTATTTATTGAAATGCCTATTTAATTAATTTTTTTAATTTTTTTTTTATTACTTGAAATAATATTACAAAATGCAGCTAATATTTACAATAATTTTTTTCATAAATACAATAATAATTTTTCGATTAAGATTAAGAAGATTAAATAAAACAAACAGTGTATTTTCTGAAGCGTATATAATATCTTTTGAAAAACATACAACAAAAAATATCGGCAATAGCCCTTGTTTATTATTTTATTTTATTTGATGTTACGAATAAAATATACATATACAACTACTACTTTACCCTATCCGCACCCAATGGTGTGCATAGGGCACTTCATCGGTTCACCAAGTGCAGTATATCTCGATAATTTTTTCATTACATTAAGGTAAGATGATCAATCATACGCTTCAGTACCAGTCCAAGGTATCACACATGAAATATTATCAAAAAATCACATGTAAATAAATATGTCATGTGTTCCTATTGGTTTATTCTATAGGAATAGAATTTACCTACACTACCTGGTTTCAGAAGTAATGTTCTCCCATCGACTAGTGAAAAGACACTAAATTAGAATACAGATCTTATACAGAAAAAAATAAATTGCAATACTTAAGAATCTAGACACGAGGGTAACATAAATATTGATACATAGAAATAATAGAAAAAATAGAATAAAAAAAACATCTTGGAAGAGTGTTAATGGTAAAATACTATGAAGGTATACAAAAAAAGTTTGATAATTAATTGCTTTCTAAGGGGTGGCAGTTGATGTACTTGGGTCTTGAGGGGTGGTAAGGGTAGGGGAGTCTTGAGAGGGGTAGGGGTCTAGGTTTTCTAGGGGAAATGGCGTGATGGATAGTTAGTTAGTTAGTTATAATTAGTATTATGTGATTGTAACGTATTTAAAAAATATTTATTTGAAGGTGATTTTCTTATAAAAATATATCATATTTATGCGATACCTTGAACTGGTTCTGAAGCCGAAAAATATTGCATTTATGAAACAAATGATCAAGATTCACTGCACTTGGTGTACCAATGTGGTGCCCTATGCACCATTGGGTGAATATAACGAAGAGTAGTAGACGTCATTCGTCAACTGGTCATAGTAGTATTTGCTTTAACCAAATCCCATACAAACCATATCAGACTTGATTCATAGAAATCATTACATAGAAATTGAATTCATTGAAATTCATACAAACACGACTAACTGGCATTTTTATCAAGTTATATTTAAAAGACTATAGAATTTAGTTAAACTTACAAGATGGACCTCATATGGGAGGACGCATAAAGGTTGGCGGCTTATCGCTTAGCTCGGACTCTGAGACAGTATGTGGAGTCCATTTGCTTCACATAAGGAACGGATGTGGTGTGATTACATGTAAAAATGTATTTTTACCCCTTTTTGCTTGTCAGGGGTTCAATTCGTTTGAAATGTTTATTTCAATGTTTTTTTTCGGATGAAAATATTTGATATCTTGGACTTGCTCTGGAAGTGTAAGACTGACTGTCTTACCTTCACGAATGAAAGAATTCCCATGCATCTCGCCAAGCCAGGTCTGCGTTCTGTAATTCAGTCGTAAACTGTGGATGAATTGTCAACTATATCTCTTCCAAGCGTTTATTTTACTTTTGACACATGGGCGCCTATAAAGTTCCGTAATTATTGACAGGCAACCATAGACCAAAAAATGCAATGCTTCATGTTTTTTTCTTTACGATAGTGAAGCACATGTTCTCTAGCTCCAAAATTTATCGATATCGATGTTTATTGAGCCTACCTATTTTTTCCATGAAAAAATATTAAATGTGATTTAAATTTTTAAACCTATTTGTTTTTTTTCTTTGTTTGTCGCGAAACAGAATTTCTCAATTTACATTTAAACAATAAAATAGTCCTATGCATATTTGGGTTTTCTGTAGCTCCTGCACTCGATGACAATCTCCAATTAAGGAGTTTATCGGGACTGAATTTAAAGTTTCTTTTGTAATGAAATTATGTATTTTTCGTAATATTTTTTATTGAATAAAGACTGTTAAAAAAAAACAATTTTACGTCAGCGCTTTCGTAATATAAACTCTGCTTTAAACGTCTGTGTATGTTTATAAAACTACAGAATGTTGAGCAAAAAATAAAATATAAATGTGTTAAAATTGATTAAAACTTCTTCATAAATAAAGTCGATTTTTATGAGAAATCGACTCGGTAACGCATTAGAACATCCCTAATCGATACATAATCGAGCTGTCAAAAGTAAAATAAACGCTTGGAATTGGTATAACGTCTAGGTCACTGGGAATCTAATGATTTGGAAATCCATTCTGAAATATTCGTAATTTAAAAAAAAGTTTCTTGCAAATTCTACAAAAACTGACATTTCTTTTTGCTATCTTACATATTTTAATGATTTTCATGACATCTATGGTTAATGAATACGATTATCATTAAAAAAATGAGCATGGTTTATTATGAGTATTTGTTCGCAACGCCTTGCGGTGAAAGGGGAAACTAAGAATGTTATTTTTAAATTAGGAATTCTCCCGCCTCCATCTTTTACTTCGAATCTTTTCCGTTAGATGTCAGATCTTAAACATTATTTTCTTACTTTTATGTTTATCATACTATTAGAAACCATTTTCTCAAAGTGATGCATTAAAGAAATTACATTTTACAGGGGGAACATTATAAATTATTAACATGGCTTATTTTATTACTTTTTAATAGATACAAATCATCAATATGTGGAATTACTCCACATATTGATGATTTGCGGATGATTTGGAAGAATGATGTTGATGAACCTTACAACTCCATTGACCCCACGGGCATGGGATGGAGTGTCCATTAATATGTTTATTTTTGATTTCCACAGTTATTATTGATTTATTTACTTATTTCATTTTTTTTATTTATTATTTTTAACAAAGACAGAGAAACTCTGGAAGCGAATGTTGGTTATCTAGGCATTTACAGGGCTTATGACCTGTCATTGGCTAGGTTAAGTGGCCACTTGATGTACTACAACATTCCCCATTCCGCCCATCATCTGATAACCATATATATATACCTATATGACAAATTTTGGAACTGATATATATTGAACTAGTCTACGTCGTTCCGCATTACCGAAATTTTAAATGCTGGTGTCATCTGTTAAGAAGATTGTTAAGCATTTTTTGGCAATCATATTTATTAGTGAAGGTAAGGCTCTACTGAGCTTTATTACTTACTAGAAGACGCCTGAAGATGTCTCTCCCATTTTTTGTTTGCTTTATTTTTTTATTTGTGCATTTTTTTTATTTACTCTTGTTTTTATTCATTTACTTATTTATTTATACTTTGCATATTTTTAAAAAATCTATGAAATATCTCACTGGGCAAGTCCCGTGCTGAGGTATTCATTTAAAATACTTTTTTTCGTAGGTAGTAAATATTTTATTATTTAAATAATGTTTATTTTGGTGGGGTGACCATCTCAAGACACTTTTCTGGGCCCATCCCATAAAGCCACTTAAATTTACTTTTATCTTCCGCTTTATTTATCTTTATGTGGGATACAACTATCAATCCTAACTTACTTACCAGCTAACCATCACGCCATTTCGCCATAGGGCTAGGCAGAGAAGATAGGAGAGAGGAGATTCCGACATTTCACATGTCCACTTTCAAATATTTGTCGTACTTAATTATGCCATGTCTTTTTCGGCATCTACATACTTTATGTGACTTCTTCGACCAAATATAGTTTTCATTTTAGGTGTCACATCTAACTGACTCCTACACCGTTTATTGCATTTTTTGACGTCATAACGTCTAATAAATCGATAAACGCCGGCTGCACACACGAAAAAGCATGACTGATTGGTTCCGCCTGAGCCGAGTGTGCAAGCGAGAGCGCGGAACAAGCGATAGAGAGGCACGATCGGCCTAAGCGTTCGGTTTGTGACGCATCTCTCTTTCACTCCATCGCTCGATGCGTCCGAGTAGAAGGGAGACAGCAGCAGCACACGAGCTACAAAGTGAAAGAGAAATTAACGAGTGCATAAAAATGTTAATTTATGGAAAAAATTGTAATTTTCAATTAACACCTGCTTTGTATTTTTACAAAATAATGATATTCAGTAATAATAATTCAATTCAATTCATAAAAGTATGCTATTTTTCATCAATGTTTTCTTATGACGTTATCGCGTAAAATTATCGTCCGCAAACCGACTTTACAGACAACCAAAAGTTCCAACCACGTTCCGCCTGAGCCGAGTGTGCAAGCGAGAGCGCGGAACAAACGATAGAGAGGCACGATCGGCCTAAGCGTTCGGTTTGTGACGCATCTATCTCTCGTCCACTCCATCGGCCAATTGTGTCCGAGTAGAAGGGAGACAGCAGCAGCACACAAGCTACAAAGTGAAAGTGAAATTAACGAGTGCAAAAAAAATGATAATTTATGGAATAAATTGTAATTTTCAATTTACTCCTGCTTTGTAATATACAAAATAACGATAATTCAGTAATAATAATTCAATTCAATTCATAAAAGTATGCTATTTTTCGTCAATGTTTTCTTATGACGTTATCACGTAAAATTATCGTCCCAAACCGACTTTACAGACAGCCAAAAGTATTTTTTTATATGACAAATTAAGGCTGTATCGTTCAGTTTTCTTTACGCTCCAAGGGTACGACTTTCCCCGTCACAGAGATACCGCTATACCGTATGGACCACGACTAATCTCGAGAGAAAAGCCATTGTTTGGTGACTAACTTACTACCTCTTTACACCCGACAGAGAAGGTGAATGTCACAATAATAACATAACAACGCACGTGTCGGATTGACATTGGAAATTCGTCGAAACCCTGCTGAGACTTATGGGGTTTAAAAAACACACAAAATATAAGTAAATTATCTATTAAGCTTATCTTGAAACCAGAATGAGATATTCGGTGAAAATGAAATTCTGAAGTTAATGACAGAAAAACGTTCGTCGATTTATTAGACGTTGTCACGTCAAAAAACTTTTCATGGAAAATATGAATGCTAGTCGATTTTTCTTAAATATACTACAAATGCCACCTTTATAACGCCTGCATCACACCAGTCCTATAGCTGCGAATTATGGCACCTAACCAGGGTCTAAAATAGCAGACTTCTGAATAGGTGCCTTAAAAGAATACTAGGTGTGCGGTGGTTTGACTTTGTAAGGGACACAGAGCTGAGGCAAAGGACACAGCAACCCTTGGTATCTACTGTCATCCGGTGAAGGCGTTTCGGCTGCTAGGCCATATACTACGTCTGCCTCCCGAGAGCCTTAACCACGCTTGCCTATATTACAAGGCATCAGGTTCTCGGCGTCCTGTACGTCCACTGTTGAAAATTCTCCGGCAGTTTGCATGAGAGCTGCGGGACGTGGACTTGATTTGGGAGGATGCACGGGAGCTGGCGGCCGATCGCTTGGCCCTGAAGCAGTTGGTGGAATACATATGCTCCACATAGGGAGCGGATATGGTATGATGATGATGATGATGTCACTTATTTATAAATAACATTAAATGTATTTTTTTTATATTATAGGTGTTGTATAAGATTATCAAAAAAATGATTATTCGTAACTGCAATAAATCATGAATTATTTATTTTCCGTTTTCAACAATAATTCATGTAGATATTTAAACTTTATTTTATGCTTGTAAAAAATTAAAAAACGTGGCTGTTTACTGTTATAATAATATAATTATTTCCTTTAGTCAGATACAATTATTATAAGTATTAGGTATTATTAAGTTGGCATCTTTCCGTAAAAAATACAAGTTCAATATCTAATGTTATAGTTAAGGTGTTTAACAATATTATTGTATGTTTTACAAATTAATATACAGTGCAATAAAACTTGATAAGACATGTACCAATAAATCTACATCGCATTATTATCATCCAATTTGGATTTTTTTATTTTTAAAACCCGTATTTATAGAGGAATTTGAGTAAGAAGTAGACTTTTTTACATATTGTTATCAGATATAATTCATTTAGTCAAATGAATCCTATCCACTTTTAGTCAAATGAACAAAAGCAAAAACCGAATTTCCATTAAAAAATGTGCAATTTTACTTAATCTACGGTACTCATAAAAGCTTTTACGAGAAAGGAAAAATGTAAAGCTTTGATTTAAGTTGTATGTTGTATTACACATTTGACTTCAATAATATGATATAGATTCACCAGTTTTCGGGTTGTACTACGAGTTTCGTTACTACGCGTAATGCTTTTCAAAATAAAGAAACGATTTTATTCACAAAAGATATATGTTTTATTTATTTTATTTTATTTTATTCGGGATACAAACAAATTTACAGGTAAAACATAATATAATTAAAACTAATAATTAACAATAACATGCCTGCCATCCAATTATATGTATCCGCAGGTAGCTTTAAACATTTAAATGAATCTCCTTATAATGTAATTAAATATTTGTCATCTTAAGTCTGTAAGTTTTTGAGTTCCTTTATATATTTCTTATATGGGGTATTAAACATATCTAAGCTATTGAATTTATCATCAAACGCCTTACAAATTCGAGGAATTGTAGAATTATTTCTGTGATTTGTTTTAACTTTAGGTATATGAAAAAGTTTAGGCAGTCTAGTTGGTCTGGAAGGGACACGGAAAGAGAGTAGATTAATTAATTCTGGTGAGTCAAATTTGTTATTTTCAATTTTATAATATACAATGTATGTACAGTGGATCTGTGTACAATATTTCGTGTTTTAAAAATAATATTTTGTTGTGCATGTATGTAGTTTAGCCCTTTGAGCGCTTAGATACCAACATTCCTTTCGAAACTTCTTCGTTCTTGCTGAAATATCAACTATCCAAACATAGTAAATTGTTTATAAACTTTCTTTAGTCACCGATGTAAATAAAAAAATACCAAAAAGTTAAACTATTCATCTATTTACGAGGTTCATTAACAATCACAATGTCTAATAAAAGAAAGTTCATCCGGACATTGAAAAAATACTTTCCGTTTAAAAGGATTTCCTGTAACATTTACTAAAATAGATCTTTGTCCAAAATAGAATTGCTGTCGACATTTTTTCAAATGTTGATTTTTTTACTGTTTTCTATCTAACCATTACGGCGTTTTCCGAAGGGGTAGGCAGAGAGGATAGAACGCCACTCCACTCTGTCCTGGCCCACTTTCCGTGCTTCCTCCGGATTTACACATGTTCTCTTGCATGCGCACCGATTATTCCGACTTTTCGCATTACCACATGCAAGTTTTTTTTAACATACATATTAAGCAAAATTTTAAATTATTTTTGAATTTTGTTACTTGAACACTGAATATTAATTTCAATAAATTGATGTTAAATTAAGTAAATAATTTTGGTCCGCCTCTTAGCATAGTGGTAGCGTATTTAGCTGCCGTACATGAGGCCGCGGGTTTGACTCCCATGTGGTCAACATAAAATAAGTATTTATTTACATGTGATTTTCTGAATAATATTTCATGTGTGATACCTTGGACTGTTACTGAAGCAAATGACTGATCATCTTACCTTCATATAATAAAATGATCAAGATACACTGTACTAGGTGTACCAATGCAGTGCCCTATGCACCATTGGGTACGGGTAAGGAAAATTAGTATTAGAAGTAATTTTGCACCCACTAACTTATTTTATCACTAACTTTCTTGTTATTGGAATTTAATGGTGTTTTTTAATTTTTAAATATTTTTTTTATCATATATATTTGCTGTAGGTAATTGATCATACCATGTCTCTTTCAGCCATCCTCTACTTTTACATCCAGACACACTCGCATCGTCAATCTTTTTAGCAGTTCTTTCATCATCCATTCGCTCCACATCACCGAGCCATGGTAATAAGTTATAACTTAACTCACTTTTTTATGCAGTAAAAAATTCTCACATTATAAGAAATACGAGTCAAAGCAGACAAACAATTAACCCTAGAAAGATAACGTGCGCCTCAGAGGCGCCCGTGAAACAAATATATCACTGTCTTTTTCTAACCGAAGCGCGTGCAAGCTTGTGTTGCCAACCAACTCAGTCGTTGGTCATCTCCGCCGAGTGACGGTCGCTTCTGCTTGGTAAGTACCACAGTTTTGTTGCTATGACGATGCATTGCGCTCGAGAGGCACATGTTTAAAAAAAAACCTTAATACAGAAGTCTGCTGGTTTTTGTTACTTTTTGTAAAGGGTTTTTAATATCCTACATATTTTTCGTAAAATAAAGAATTATAAAAAACATTTATGTTTTATTTACTTATTAATAATACGAAAATTCATTTAGATCCAAAAAAAAAATATTTTAATTTATTGAATAAATAGGTTTTAAATATTGTGCGCCTATCGAGCGCTAGTTTTTCTTTTCAGTACCATAAAATAAGGTTATCTCTCTAGGGTTAAGCGAAATAACAAGAACAATAGACAGTCATTTCGCTACGATTTCATGTAAATCTTTCGCAAACTTCGAATCTTGATATCATCGCTTCCTTTACATAATCTGAAATGAGATAATTCTTCCCAGAACATTTTACTACTGCTTGCTTTGGATTTTCACTTTCTTCCGACTAAACAATAGCCTTTGCGCAGCAGAACGAGACGAGGAAAATTATATATAGCAGACAAAAATTCGCGAAAACTGTTCATTGCTAAAAAAAACACCGAACAGAAAAGAAGTCCTACAACCACTTAATAATTTTAACAATAGTCGAATTATAATTTAAGTTTTAAGTGACAATATTTTTGTGTAATAAATTGCAATGGGAGCCGTTTACAAACATTTCTATAGCAAACTTACCCCTATTGTAATAGCAGCCTTTTTAGTGTCGTATACCAAAGAAGTTCAGCTGTTGAACGATTTACCAACCAATACCATTTCTAAATCTAGTGGAATCAATGTGTGTTTGAAGCCCGATCGTCCTTCTGGAAGTTTAGTTTCGTGCTTTGGACATCAAGCTTTGAGAAAGCTTCAGGACTTGGAAGAAAGAGAAGAATTCAGTTTAGCCGAAGGGGTGCAGTTGAAAAGGGATGATGCTGGTCCGAGGGATATAAGCAACTTTTTGGATAGGGATCCTACAGACCTGAGGTAAGACACAACCTTTCTCTATATTTTCATTTATATTTGACATTTAAAAAAAACTGAATAATTTAAGGTCGGTAGTAGTAAATTTAAAACAATTAATAATTTTAGAGCACATTCAAATTTATGTGCCAGTTCTTATTTTATTGTCTCTCTTTTCAGTGAAAATATAAGAACCTAATATTGGGGCCCACATTTAGTGAGCACTAATAATATGTGTATCATGTTATAAGTATAGAGCTAAGCACGATTTTTTTCTATCATTGATACGCCTACTAAGCCTTTTTTGTAAAGATAAGATCGAATTGAAAATTTTATTTTAATAAAAATCACCAAAGTATTATTGATTTCTCAACAGAGACAGAGAAACTCTGGAAACGAATGTGGGTTATCTAAGCGTTTACAGGGCTTATAACCTGTCATTGGCTGGGTTAAGTGGCCACTTGATGTACTACAACATTCCCCATTTCGGCTATCATCTGACAACCATATATTATGACTTTTTTTTTTGAAACTTCTATATATGTTGAATTTGTACAGAAGTATCCACATTTGAGTTGGTTTTTCGACAGATTTTAATATTTTTTTGCTCTAGTGACATCTGTTGAGAAGATGATTAAGCATTTTTTGGCAATCTAACTTTATTGGTGTAGGGAAGGTTCATCCGAACTTGGTCCCGCGCAAAGGTCTATTTATGTAGATTAAAATAGCGCTCATTTCCTTGTCAGATGTTTTATCAATCGACTTAAAGACACCAGGTATTCGATTCTTTCAATTTTTCAACGTAATTATTTATTAAAATTATGTAGAAAAAATTAAGGCATTTTCCTAGGAAATCGAAACCTTGAATAAAAGACACGCGTTGTCTTGAATACGGTCCAGAGATTTTTTAATAAAAAGTAGTTAAAAAGAAAGCTTTATAAATTATTTATAAGGCATCAAGAATCCAGTATTTTGGACGCCTACTGCAAATTTTTCAGCAGTTCACGGGACGTGAACTTAACTGGTCCTGGTCGTCCACTGTTGACAATTCGTCGGCAGTTTGCGTCAGAACTGCGGGACGTGGACTTGACTTGGGAGGATGCAAGGGAGCTAGCGGCCGATCACTTGGCCTGGAGGCAGTTTGTGGATTCCATATGCTCCACATAGGGAGCGGATATGGTATGATGATGATGATGATGAACCTAACTTGAAAGGACGCTGATAAGTCGGCAGTCGATTGATAAACTTAGTGGAAATTTGTGAAATCGTATCTTTCACATAGTAGGTGATATTGAATGATAGAAAAATAAGTATTGTTATAAATTATTTATAATATTTATAATATTAAACATTATTAATCTTTTTCTCCCGAACGGTTTCAAAACAACCCGTGTGTGTTTATCAATGGATATGTAAAATTAATTATACAAAAAAGAAAAATTTAAATATTATTCAATGTCAAATACCAAGTGGGTAATATTACATTTACCAACCTGACAATTATATAGCCTTTTCTTTCCATCAATACCTACTATTAAATACGACAATAAAGGAATAAAGCATTTCTCTGAAATAAATCAACAAAAAATATTAAAAGCCTACAATGGCCTTAGCAACCCAAACATATTTATGCTAAATGAAGGCAAATTCCTATGCACAAAAGACTTTTTTTAATGTAATGCTAGCACTGTGTATGATCAATTTTCCTTTGATTATGGGGATAAGCGTCAACGATTTCAGTTTATTGCACCTCCTTATTATTATTACCGTATAACAAAATTCAATGTAAAAGCAGGAAACCAGTGAATCTACATCATATATGGAGTCGATTTTTTTTTTTTATTTGACCCATCGTTTTCGAGAAAATTGAGTACAAAGTTGACTTTTTTTTCGATAATTTTTTTGCAAATTGTTTTCAAATATCATTTATTTAGTCAAATGAATAATATCCATAAATAAAACAAAATCAAAAGCAGCATTTTAATATGAATTAGTGCAATGTTACTTAATTTGCGGTACAAACGAATGCTTTTATTAGAAAAAAAAAAAAAAAACAAGCTCAGATTCAAAAGTCATATTACACATTCGACTCCAAATATGATGTAGATTCACCAGTTTTAGGGTTGTACTACGAGTTTTGTTAGTCCATGTAGAACATCCTTAGTAGTCAATATTTTGAGTAGTTTATCTGTAGAACTATACATGTTGTGATCACGTATACAATTATTTTATTTTAGGTTGAGGGATGAATAGATGGGGTCGTGTTTTTTGTTACCGCGAGCGTACCACACCATGCGACTCGACAAACGTATTCCTTGATTTTCTCCATGGAATTTAACATTAGAGCAGTGATTTTTTCTCACATTTTAGATATTGACAACATGCGTGATTGTATTGTCTTATTTTTTTTAATATTTTATTTATTAAAGGAGATTCATAAATGATTTAAAAAATAAGACAACACAAACACGCTTTTGGTCGATATTTAAAATCTGTGAAAAAATCATTGCTCTAATGTTAAATTCCAGGAATACGTTTGTATAGGAAAGCGGCCGCGTGTTACGTGGTGTGGTATGCTCCTAAGTTTTAATGTTATCCTTATCCAGGGCAATTGTGGAAGGAGCTAGCACTCTACTGAGCAGGCGAGCCATGCAGTGGGACATGAGCTACATACAGCCCGGACTGATGATGAGGATCGGTCCTACCCTTACTGCCAGCAGTGTTCTGGAGTTTGTCATGGATCCGAGGGTCAGAGACAGGGAAAGCCACGACCACGAACCGACAGGCGGAGTACAGGTAACACACTAATAATGGGCCAGGAGACAATTTTTTTTTAAAAAAATTTGTAGAAGGTGATTTATTTTGTTAAGTATGAATTTTTTTATTTTTTATTTTTTAAATTCATATTATGTCCGTAATTAATTTTTTAAGTACCGTAATCGCGATTTCCCGCCAAAACGGGTCGTTATTTAGGTATTATGCGTCTATCAAATTTCGAGGCATTTTAACCAAGTTTTGATGTAAGTAGCGCCTAAAACAGCAAAAAAGTACATAGATACTTCTCTGATTCTACGCATCAACTATATATTAAGTACGACTCTTTTTGTGCGCTTAGGAGACGGGTGCTTTTAAAGCATCCCTCCGCCGTGAATCCCATAAGTTTGAATCCTTTGTAAAATGTTTTCTTTTTTGGAATTATCAGGATAACAAAAGGTGCCAGAATTATTTTGTTATTTTAAATTCATCATCCTACCATATCCGCTCCCTATGTGGAGCATATGGAATCCACAAACTGCCTTCAGGCCAAGCGATCAGTCGCCAGCTCCCGTGCATCCTCCCAACGCTGCCTTAGTACTTGTATGTTCAATGAACCATTTCGTAAATATTGCAGGAGACGCTTAATTTTTGTTTTTACATATAGATCCTTAATGATTCACGACTTAGGTAATTTCGTTTCGTATATATTATGACATAATGTATGCGAATCAAAATTACCGAGATCGCGAATCATTTAGGATCCACCTGTAAAAACAAAAATAAAGCGTCTCCTGCAATATTTACGAAATGGTTCATTGAACATTGTAGAACTAGGGCAGGGCCAAGTCAAGTCCACGTCCCGCAGCCCTGACGCAAACTGACGACGAACTGTCAACAGTGGACGACCAGGACGCCGAGAACCTGATGCCTTGTAAAATAGGCAAGCATGGTTAAGGCTCTCGGGAGGCATACGTAGCATATGGCCTAGCCAGCCGAAACGCCTTCGCCGGATGACAGTAGATACCAAGGGTTGCTGTGTCCTTTGCCTCAGCTCTGTGTTCCTTACAAAGTGAAACCACCGCTCACCTAAAGCTCTTCTAAGACACCTATTGTCAAAACTCAGAAGTCTGCTATCTTGGGCCCTGGTTAGGTGCCACGATTCGCATTTTTTTTTTTATTACTACTGCTACTTTCCCTTATCCGCACCCAATGGTGCATAGGGCACTGCATTGGTACACCAAGTGCAGTGTATCCTGATCATTTTATTTGCACGAAGGCAAGATGATAAGTCTTACGCTTCAGTACCAGTCCAAGGTATCACTCATGAAATATTTATATTAAAATTTCATGTAAATAAATATTTCATGTTGACCCCCTACGGGAATCGAACCCGCGACCTCAGGCACGGTAGTCAAATGCGCTACCACTATGCTACGAGGTGAACAGAATAATTATTTTAGAAATTCGCAAAACAGAGTCAGTAGTTAGGGTTTATATTTCGCATTGAATCTCATAAGAGAAATTTCTGATTCACTCTCACTGTAATAAAATAATCTAAATTGCCGTGGGATACAATGGCCTGAGAGTATCTCATTTTGGTAATCCTTACAATGCATCTTGCAAATTCTCGCCAAATTAATGTTTTACACCGGATGTTGTAACAACGTAATTCTCAAGGGGCTTTGTAGGTAGTTACGGAAATCGTGAAGCCTCTTTGTGGATTAGACTGCCATCTATTGCCGGTATTAAACACCTTTCTAACCTTTCTCTCAATAGAAATGGTAGTGATTTAGTAAGAAATTGCTCGCTTAATTTACTCGGCAATGGCGCTTTATATTATTATAAAAAAAAATTCATTCAGATTTATTATTTTTTATAGATTTATTTGAGAATTTAGAGTAGTCAAAAAAATGCAAAGGGTTTTTACGTTTTTTTTACGAAAATTTAATGTTTGTTCATAAAAACAAGGATTTATTCCTAAAAGATGGTGACAAGCATGATAGGAACTACTATAAGTCGTCTGCAAAGGGTCAGTAAGTCGTTAAGAGGACAATGTACACGCTTGTATAACAGGGTGCCAGAAAGCATTCAAAAATTTAAAAAAACTGTTTAAAATCAATTATGTTTGAAGGCGCGTTAGACCAGATAAGTGACTATTTTGAAGATTCAAACCCTTGGACGCAAAAAATTTATATTTGTATAGTTTTGTTATGTAACTTCGATAATGATTTGTGATATTTTTTGTATATCGTAATTTTTTGTTTTCATAAAATGACGTCAAAAAGTGAATTAAATCCTACTTTGAAAAACGTAAAAATTAAATAAATAAAAATAAAATAAGGCGGTATAAATATATATTTACACAACTATTTTTTTCATTGTATTAGAAATAATACTACTAACTTTTTATCCACATCAGATAGTGAACAGCAAGTGCAGGGAATCTTGGCCATTTGTAACATGAAGGAAAGATAATCAATCTTAGGCTTCAGCGCTCTAACTGCACTTGATGTACCAATGCAGTGCCTATGCATTATTGGGTTCGGATATGGGAAAGTAGTAGTAGAAGAATAAATAAAATGTAAATACGCACTTATATAAATAACACAATCATTATTCTTTACAGCTCGCCTCTTCGCTAAAAACCTTCTGGTCCCTTTTCTCCTCGGCTTCAAGTTCCAGCTCTCTACTCTGCTGCCGATCCTGTTTGGGCTGATGGTGCTGGTCAGCAAGAAGGCTTTGATCCTTTCCAAGATAGCTGTTGTGGCGGCCAGCGTATTCGGTCTGCAGTCCCTGGGGGGAGGCTCTCACGGAGGGTACGGTGGCTATGGCGGGTATGGCGGAACTGGACAAGGTAAATAAAGCCTTAGTAAAAATTCAATTGAACCTCGGAAAATGAATGAAGAAAGGCTTATGATTTGTGACCTGTTTTTGGCTGGGTCAAGTGGCCACTTAATGCATTGTTACATTCCCATCCCACGTTTGATTTACATTATAAAAAGCGCCGCAGTCCAAATATTGTTTTTTCTCAATATCGTACTCAATAAGTGTAGATCAAAAAATTGAAATAACTTGATGTAATAGCTTATTTAAAATATTTCTAGTCAGTTTTATGTCTGTTCAGATCTCTTTACTTTTCCAGGTCTGTCAGTGTACGGTAATCGCTACCAATCAGATCTCTACTACAAGCAAGGCGACCAGCAGAACGCTGAAGATGCAGTGGATCCTTACTACTCCCAGTCTGCAGCCTACTCTGGTCAGCCAAACAGTCCCGAGGACCTGAGAGAAAGGCTGGAGAAACTCTTCGTCACCAAGAGGAACCACGAAAGAAATGGAGCCAGCATCAGAAACTTCTCGTGGGACGAAAGACACTGATTTCAAACACCTCATTTAGCTGTTGAAGAGATTCTGCATTATTTATGTTATTATTCTTGATTTTTCTGTTTTCAGCAATCCTTTTTACCCAGTTAATCCAGATCAGCCAATGTAATGCTCTCTTAACCAGGTTTTAACCCTGACAGATGTGATGGTTTTAAATATAACGATCTTCTCCTGCACACATGTCCAATTTACGTTAGGTGTACTAACACGTTGTCCATGTAACAATGTCTAGGCCTACCTTGAAGCTTAATTCCAATAGGCCATAGGTCTTGAAGAGCTTTAGAATACTCGATCTGATGATCTTGAATTTTCTGCTTCCAGCAATCCATTTGTTTCGATTTATTCCGATAAGCCAATACTTGGTCAATGTAATGCTGTCTAAACCTACATAGAGAGCAAACTCCAACAGGCTGAGATTTATTTTCTCCAACAACTTCCTTACTTCCAAATATCTCTTGAAGAGCTTTAGCCTCCATAATGATAACTTTTCCACCTCCGTGGTCTGTTTTCTGTTCCCCGCAATATCTTTCACTAAGTTTGTCCAGACCAGCAACACATTGTCCACCTAACGGTGTCTCGGCCAACCCAGAGGTCTATCTTCAGCAGGCTTAGATGCGTAAATGGTTTTAATGGCTTTGGCCACTCCGGAACGATAAACATCCCACCTATCCTAGGCAACTGCTATAACAAATAATCGGGCTGCCGTCTCTGTGCCTTGCTCCTTGGTGGGTTAGAGGCAAAGTCGGTGTTTTGTGCCGTCCTTTCCCCACGGGGGTGCTTTGAGTCGGGGATCCCCTTTTGTCTCCGTTGTCGGAATCCTTTCCTTGGGTGACTTGTACTCGATGTTTTACTACCATGTCCTTTTATGCACCTTTTTCTTATGTTCTTTTGTATTGTTTTGAGCACATTTTGTTGACTGTATTAATTTGTATTCTTGTTTTGTATGTTTGTGTGCATTAATAAAGAAAAGAAAAAAGATAATTTCGATATGGAGACACTGAGGGGTCGTAAGAGTGGCGGCATCGTGATTTTCTTTTGACTTGATCGATGCTGTCGCCCCCTTGACTTAACTTCACTTGGAAACTTTGGCCCTGCAATTTGCTTATGCATTTGCAACAGCAAAAAATTAAAGTCCTGCATAAAATAGCGTGACTGACAGAGAGTCCCCAAGGACTCTATAACAGTTGCGGGTGGAGACGATCCCTCAGTGTGCTTAAAAATAAAAAGTCCTTGTGCAATGGAACTAATCTCTTGGTTCTAGAGAAATATAATATATGGTAGGGTTTATTTTATTTTTTAAGCAAGTAATATAAACAATTTTTGTATTCCTCGGGGTTATTTATTTGTTCAGCTGTATCTAAATGAACTTGTTCAATTATAAATATTCTTAGGAACGCTTGGGAAAGCATTTAAGACGCAATTTACTTTGCCTAATTTATAAATTGCACATTTAAATTATTCTGCGTCAATAAATTTATCTTAAAACAAACATAATTATGTTTTGAATACCTTTTTAACCCTTGAACATAACAACATTTCGAACAAGACTTCACTAGAAGGGGCGTTTCCATACAATTTTTCTAAGAGAATATACGCCTTCTAGGGTTAATTTCTTAACACCAATACAACTTAAGCCAATACACGAAACGTGTGACGTAGATGTCTTGTGATGACGTAGATGCCTATTGGTGACTTACCTAGTAAATGACGTAGTGTGTGACTAGACACATGAGATATCTTTTAAAAAACGGCTGAAAAAACATTTCCTATCTCTTCCTTAAATTTTTTTCCTGTTTTACCTCCCGTCTACCCTAGGTAGACATTGAGTGTGATAGTGTGTGTGTGTGTGTACTAATGGGGAGGATGAAGAGAATGTTAAGAGGTAAAAAAATTGAAGATCTGTTATTGCGCTTACGATAAATACCCGCACTACGTTCTTATATTGGTTGGTTGGAAGAAATTGCCAATTTGGGCAATAAACCCGCCAATGTACACAATTATTTGTACAAAAAGTCAAATAAATAAAAATAAAAATATGGTAGTCATTTTCACGTATGGAATGTCACTTCTCTGAAATTCTTGTTCGGAGCTCGCCATTGTAATGTTATTTATTAAATTTATATTAAATATTATTGTTAGTCTAAAGCCCGCTATATACGGGACAGTTTTCTGCGCAGTTTTCTATGAAGTCTGAAAACGGTCCCGTATACAACGAAAACTGTTTAAAAAAACTGCGTGCTTATGACAAATTAAAGCTGACATGACAGTTAATGTTTTTTATGTAAACGTTTAAGTAGACATTGGTTTATTGTATTCTTTTAAATACGTAAAAAACCAATAACATATTTACATTATTAGCTAAATATACAATTTCCTGAGAGCAAACATACGATAATAACTTACAATCGCGTTTCAAAAATACACATACTTAGCGTGTTTTTTGACAGAAGTTTGACAGACTGCACAGTTTTCTGAACAAGAAACTGTATAGTTTTCTGAACAAGAAACTGTCCCGTATACACAGCGGGCATTAGCTACTGTTCAATGCTGACTGCATGATCATATTCTGCACAAGAAGTAGAAACTAGATCGCCTCCATTCAGCCTGGTCCTGAGCCATATTTAATGAAGCAATTTTCAGAGATCACTTAAATCATTTTGTCCCCGTCGTGGTGCATTGGTTAGCGCGTTGGACTACTATGCAAGAAGCCACTGGTTTGATTCCCGTCAATTTGAAACATTTGTTTAAATGTGATTTTCAACGCCTTCATTTAACAAACTATCAATACTCTTTCTGCTTGGTTTATCAATGCAGTGTCCTATGCACCATTTGGTATAGATAAGGGAAAGTAGTAGAAGTTATTTTTACTTAAAAATATTTCGTACGTGATTCTTTGGACTGACGCTGAAGTGTAAGACTAATCATCCTACCTTTATGCAACAAATAATAAAGATTCACTGTATTCGCTTTTAAAAAATAACTACAAGGTAAGTATCTAAATATGTTTTGCTTTACAAAAATTCTTTAACTTATAAGGCACTTTTTAAATTTACTTTTTAAATTTACTTTTTAAATTTACTTTTTAAATTTACTTTTTTAATTCATTTATTCACTTGTACATACACACATATATATATTAATATATTTTAAAGTTATGTTAAATTCCCGCTAAATTGCTAAACAGTTATTAAGCAGGGATTTGCTATCTATTACATTGTGGTTAACATACATATACAGTTTTTAGTATTATTAGATATTATTTTAACAGAATGTATTGTGATGAAGAAGATTCTGGTCCTCTATACTGAACCAGAATCCCCGTCATCGCTTTACCAACTAGCTCAGAGGTGAACAAGAAATCTCTATGAAATATTTTTTTTTTAAAAGAATTTATCAAAACGAATCTAACTGAGCTAAAGCAAGAGAACACGTTGTCAAACATACGGGACGCGGACCTGGGAAGAAATAAAAGAAATAGGAGTCTCAATACAACAGTTTATTTATGGATGATGCAATGATTATAAATACAAGAATCATATAAAACAAAAATTACAGTCTCACATACAAGCTGTCTAACCTAGAAATTTGAAGTTAAATTTGTAAGCTACGCATTCCTGCCTTTAAATTTTCCACACCTCAACCAATTACATTAATAACACAATCTAATCAATCTGAAACTACGTTTGGCCATTAAAAACTAGCTCACTAGGTTGAGGGGAATTTATAATAATAATTTTGATAAATCATCTAATTTGTACAAGAATTAAAAATATCGAAAACATTGACTAGCACACGGCGATCTCGCCCAACTTTGTCTAAACACGCGGTGCATGGCCCGAGGCAAATTTGCATACAGGTGGCGTGTTCGACGATCTCGGCAGCTGAAGACTGGGATCCGTGGAGATGAAGAATGGCTTCGATGCGTAAATGTTCTAGATGATTAAAGTGCGCTCTTAGGCAGCACGTGGGTACAAAAATAACCGGGCATCTTTGTAACTCGTGAAGTTTGCTAGGATCGCTTGGTTCTCGCCATCAGCGACGATCCACACCATGAGCGTCCAGCGATTTATGCTCCGTATCAACGGATAAAATTTTGAGAATAATACTAATATTCAAGGAACAAAAATGAAGGGAATTAGGAGGCCCCTAATGAAGGAAAAGAAAAAGACAGTAATTAGGCAAGTCGTGGGTGTTATGCTAGGAAAGTTCGATGCTGCAAGTAGTTCAAACTTACGGTTATCCTGGACCGGGCCTCTCACAGATACGGCGGCTCCTGCATCCGGGATTCCGCCGTGATTCGACAATTTGTCAACTAGGTGGTGTCAGCGGCCATTTTGCATAGCCAACTGCCCGCCGTCACAAATAAAACTGTCGAGAAGGACAGTGTTGCCACTTTAGGAAGTCGACGCGAAACTCCGGGGTAGGTACCTAGTACCTGACTCGGAATCCACAACGTTACAGTATTTAAAAAAAGAAAAAACCATAGTATTTGAAAAATAAGGTTTAAAAGACATTTTTTAAATGCTTTTTTCGTCTTCTTTTTTTTCTCTTCATTTAGTATTTTTTCTTCGGGCAATCTATTTAAAATGCGTACAAAAAATTGTGTCAAAAATTCAAATACATGCCCTGTTCCTGTCTCCGTACACATTTAGGGCTCTCTTCTCTGTACATTTTTATTTTATTTTTCACCGCGTTCCATATGCATGACAGATTAGTTTTATGTATGTATCTCTGAGAAGTTCTTCTGTACTAATAAAACACTATACTTTCGGAATAGATTTTTATGGATATCTTTGTTTATCTTTACTAAACTCATAGTTTTGCGTTCGTTTGACTAATTACAAAATAAAATGTTTAAACTAATTAAATATAGTTGGTTAGTTGAGCACTAACTGGATTCACGATGTGATCTTTTGGTGGTATATTGTTAACTGTTATGATAATCTAAAATTATGCATT
Organism: Micrasema minimum; assembly: GCA_022494985.1. Classification (NCBI taxonomy): domain Eukaryota; kingdom Metazoa; phylum Arthropoda; class Insecta; order Trichoptera; family Brachycentridae; genus Micrasema; species Micrasema minimum. Next base: position 22,361 of record JAGVSP010001087.1, read on the forward strand.
TGACACCATTGAATAATAAATGGGACATGCTTACGTGGTGAGGTTTTATTTAAATGGCGATTTTTTTCAACACTTATAAATGGCAAACTGACGAATTGACTTTCGAATTTGAGAGAGTCTACGAAGATTCTAGGTATATCCCTTTGATATGCTATGGTCCAAATATTTTTGTTATTTTTTGTATAATTTGATTTTAAATTAACACTTACTTGAGTAGCTGGTACTAAACCTTCTCATAATAATGATAAAATAATAACTTTTAATTTTAAAAACAACAGTTGAAAAAGGATTTTTTTTTCACAATTTGACATTTTTTTCGTTTATTAAACTGTAAAAAATGTTTGGACTGTCGAAATTCTGAACTTTCCATTTATGTTTAATAACCGAAAAATTTCAAAGTCTTTAAAATCGTATTCAGGTTTTTTTTTTTAATTCCCTAACTTAATAAAAATAATTATTAAACCTGGGATCTTTAGATACATAAAGCATTGCACATTACTATGCTAACTGCCATCCCAAATTTATAAATATTTTTGAAAATTTTCACGGTGGTAGGTATATACGATTGTCCGCCTTGCGGAGGAGTGGTCAGCGCGTCGGTCTACCACGCACGAGTTCGCTGCTTTAGTTCCCGACGGGGTTAAACGGGATTAAATATTAGGCCCAGTGTGATTTTTTAAATGAAAATATATCATATCTGATACCTATCTTGAACTGGCGGTGAAGCGTAAGACATATGATCTTGCATTCATGTGTCAATCTGCTGTTTTTATTTATTTGCTGACGCAAAACTGAGGACTTTAATAATTTCTTGAAAGAACAATTGAGCATTATCGACAAAATTAAGAAAGGGCTTTTACGATGGTTTGGTCATGTGGAGCGAATGAGTGATGAAAAAACGGCTAAAAGAAGTTTAAATGCAAGTGTGCCTGGATTTAGAAGCCGAGGAAGGCCGGAAAATACATGGCATGACCAAGTACGGCAAGTACCTATCCTGTACATACATTGATTATCTAGGTATTATAGTTTTTTTATTTTTTTATTGTTTCTAAATTTTAATTTCTAAAAAATGCCAATTTTATTTTTCAGTTATGTTACTTTTCCTTTAAAACATTTTAATTTATGCTTTACATATTACAAATAAGCAACTGTGTACAGGATGGGTACTTTGCAACAATAATAAATGTTTCAATATTTTTAGTACTTAAGTGATGGCCTTTAAGTGGACATTATTGTTAGAAATTAATGTTGTATATATTTTAAAATAAGTGTATGTCTGTTGGCTGTCCATAAACAAATAAAAACAACAACAAAACAAGTACTTGAAAGTGGACATGTGAAAAGTCGGAATAATCAGCGTATGTGCATGAGAAGATGTATGAATGTAGAGGAAGCAAAGGAAGTATGTCAGGATAGAGTGGTATGGCGTTCTTTCCTCTCTGCCTACCCTTACGGGAAAATGGCGTGATGGTTAGTTAGTTAGTTAGTTACAAAAATAAACTGAAACGAGTGTGAAAATTTAAAATAGAAAAAAATTAATGTAAAAATTAAATTAAACTTCATGAAATAATTAATGTGATGAGAAAGCTTTCTATAATGTGGATGTAACAAGGTGCGTAAAAATGGCCGCAGGCTCCAAAATCACACATTATACGCTTCCGTTATCCCATGTTTACCAAAGTGTACTTCATTATCTCAATTTAAACCCAAATAATCGTACACCAACTGTCACGCTCTGATCTTCACGAAGATTCCACTATAAAATCAAATAGTCAACGAAAAAACCATACAGTGTATCATAGGCCATCCGAAAATACACACAAATAGAAAAAAATACACAAAATGGCGGCAAAAACCTTAGTGTTGTTACTGTGCTTAACTTTCATTAGCAAATCTACAGCGCAGATTGCCACGCCAATTTCTAATTTCTTCGCGGAAATGGGTGTAATTAAATCTATAAGGCACTGTCTTTTGCAAAAGGATAAAGTTACCTGTTTACAAATAAAGTGATCGATAAGTTGGACGAAGAGTTAAAGGGCAATAGGAGCATTGAAATAACTGATGAGGTTATTCTCAAAAGGGACCCGGATTGGGAGAATAATGTTTATTCTCAAAGGTCATTCAAAGGGATGAGTCCTTACGATGTCCTGACGCAGAAACTGAACGATTATTTGTCTTCTTTTGTGGTACAGTTCAAGCTTAGTGACAATGATGTGGTTGAATGTAAGTATTTTCAAAAGTTTAATATTTCATAGAACGTTAATTGTATTTTGTAACGAAAATTAAAAGCATTTTACTTTTTTAACTGCTTTTTTTTAAAGTTTTATATTTACTGTCAGCAGCCAAGTAACTGAACTTTATTTACATTAATATTTTTCTGTAAGTAGATTAGCTTTACTTTTGGGTCGAACACTTTTGCCATATTTATGTTCTTCTTTAAAAAAAAGAGACATTGGTTTTCGAGGGATGATATTAAAATTTGTAACTCGAATTTTTTCCCCCATCTCCCAGTGATAATTATTATAAAGTTAGTATTTTTTACGTGTGACAAACACAGCATTCAATTACTAACTCGGGTCGTTTTGTCATTAAAATTTGATAAAAGTATTAATCAAAAGTAACAAACAATTTAAAACAGTAAGAAAATATCAATATTTGCTTTTACTATCGGTCAAGCAATCAGTTCCAAGTACTTAAAACAATATTTATTCGTACGCTATGAAAAGAACAGTGGGTAATTTAATTATTTATGCTTATGCTTCAATATATATATATCAACTGTGTACATATTTCTAATTGTTTAATTTATAATTTTAGCCAGAAGAAAGAAGCATAGATACATGCAGACGCTCATGTATGGAGCCGTTGGGATTTTCGGCATCCTGGCACAACTCTTCATTGGAAAACTGGCTATAGTATCAGGAGCTGCCCTTATGTTCTCCAAAATCGCTCTCGTCCTCTCAATCCTGGTAAAGTATAGGGTTGAATCAACCCTGAGAACACTACCCTTCTATGGACTACGTGCTTTTGTGGGAAAGCCTTATTTATATCTTCTCTTTCTGCTTCTTACTTCAACTTCGAGAAGTCTCCTCTGCTCTCAATTCTACACCTTCAACTCAGTTTTAAACGATTTCTAGTAAGATTTTAAGGAATGTAAAAGATACGTAACTAACAATTCTGGAGTTTTTTTTTCTATTTCTAAACTAATCGCTTCTTACTAACTCACTATAAACATAATTATTATAATATCTTCCCTCTGCTACATTTGATTTTTTAAAAGTACAAACAGATTTTAATTAGTTTAATTGGAAGTGATGATAAAAAATTCCAGCAAATACTGTACGATTGCGATGTTGTCTTTTTATTTAAAAAAGAATGCACTTAGGATATAATCCGGTGTTTGTATTCATCTGTTCAATTGTATTTAAAATAAATATTATTGATATCCTAACAGAGACAGAGAAACTCTGAAGGCGAATGTGGATTATCTAGGCATTTACAAGGCTTAAGACCTGTCATTGGCTGGGCTACCATTATTGATGTAAAACAACATTTCTAATTCCGTCCATCATCTGATAACCATATATGACAAGTTTCGGAAGATCTATTAGTAAGAATTATCACAAAATGTTTCACATTTGACGCCATTTTCCTCACTGGTGACATCTGTTGAGAAAATTGCTAAGTAATAGTATTTGATATATTAGTTTAGCATTGGTCTTCAAGTATTTTTGTACACATTCAAAATTTTGTATTCAAAATACGTCAATGAATTGCATTTTCTATTTTTTTACAGTCGGGGCTAAAAAAGCTGGCTTCCAGCAGTGGTAGCGAGAACCACATAGTCTACACAGAGCATGGCGGTGGCCAGCACGGTGGGTGGTCGCGGTCCACTGTGGCCCAGGACATGGCCTTCCGTGGCCAAAGGTCCCGGCCCATGGTGGACATGGGGTCCCCGATAGGCTACGCGGTGTACGAGGACCCACTGAAGGGAGATATGGACCCCTCGGGAAAGTGATGAACCTCGGACCTTGCGAATGTAATAATTGATCGTGTACAAAGTTATTTATTTATTTAATAAATTCCTCTTATTATTCTGACGGTGTTTTAAATTCTAATAGAATAGGTAATTGGTTTTATAAATTTTGAATTTTCTGGATGTAGTTTTTCACTAATGCGTAAGACTCATCATCGAACCCTCATGTAAAAAAAATACCACACTGAAAAAACTTTGTATCGCTGGTGCACAGATATTAAATGTCCATTTAAAATAGTTTAAAGCCCTAGGAAAATTGTCCTTTTTCAGGTATATCTTTTTTTAAATCTCGCGATTGGGAAACACTATAGAGTTAAAAATCGGACATTTTACATCCGTGCACTTAACAATCGATATGCAGTGCCCTATGCACCATGAGGAGCTGAAAGGGGAATCAACGAAATTAATTAATTAATGTATTAACTATGTGAGGCATATAGAAACAAAGGCGGCAGTGTCCACATGCAGTCGAAAATAAGTTTAATATGCAGTTTTGTTTGGGATGTTATATATTTTCTGCATGGAAAATTTGTTTGTCAAAAAACGGCATTAATCTATTTAATTTTAGATTTAAAGTTTTGTTGTTGAAACAAAAACGGCAGAATGGCAGAACTGAACAAACGTTTTTTCATGAATACCAACAACTTTTTAAGATTGTGAATACTGCTGTTTTTATTTCTATAATATACCTCATGCTGTATAGCAAAATGCTGGATGGCAGAGTACCTAATTTTCAACTCTTGTATTCCAAAATCAGTATTCTGACGTAAGCTTGCAATGAATTTTCGGAACTGACCTGATGCCTTGTAAAAAAGACAAACAATTTTAAGACACGTGGGATATTATCGTAGTACATAATACTGAAGCATAAGATTTTCACAAAATAAAAAAATATGACAATAGAATCGAAAATCTACATTCTATAAAGGTATCCGGTACAGATATTAAATACTTAATTCGTTTAAAACTTATTTGATCTTTATTAACAACAGTACTCAATGTAACTTTATGTATTTTGTTTTGAACTAGGTACTGTTTTATCAATCGGTTTCAGAGTTTATATAAACAGACTATTTATACATAATGTATTTTTAAAGGGATTGACGTAAAATAACAGACGTCACGTAAAACAATGTGTGTTTTCACTTTACATATAGAAAACTACAGAGTCTGTGTTACAAATATTGTAAGTTAAAGTAATATTATAATGACCAACCCACATTCGGATGTACCTAAGAACATATCTGATTACTGACCGTTAGAGCGCATTCGTTTCATGGTCCGACTGACAATCTCACAGAAGCCGGACACCCGAGGTACAAAAATACTAATTAATTTATTTAACTGGGTAGGTTCAATAATACGCGTTATGAACTGATAATTATCGATATAGGAGAACTATGCCCAGCTTAAAACGTCGTATGGTTGCAAAATGATTAAATGTCTGGTAATTATGGAATTCATAACCAACGCTGAAGTTTGGGAACGGATGCAGACACCTCCAATAACTGGAGGTGATCTATATTTCAGATCTTTTCCAACACTCAGGTTATGAGGACATTGTATAATTCCTTGGTAAGAAGCCGGTTGGAGTTTAGTTCGATTATTTGGTCGTCACATGAGGCTAGATACTCTTTGATGGTAGAGAGAGTACAGAAGAAATTTCTGCGCTATCTGTACCTAAAGGAATATGGATATTATCCTTGGCTCTTCCCAACCGACTTTTTACTAGGGATGCTAGGCTATCAGTCATTATGGAGGAGGAGGGACGTCCATTTGGGTGTTCACTTCTTTCAGGTGATTGGTGGTCGCATACATAACTCAGAAAATCTGATGGATGTAGGTCTGTTCGTACCTGATAACCATATTCTTCGACAAAGACAGCATCGATTGTTTTACCTGCCAATATGCAGAACCAACCTGCCAATGGTTATGCCTGTTGGTAGAGCAATCTTGTTACTTAATCGCATCACCTCGGATGTCGACATATTTCACGACAGTGGGTATTCCGTTAGAAAAGCACTTTCTAACTTTTAATTTTTCTTTCTATACTTTTTTATATCATCATACTAACATAACTATCTATTGTCATGTATGATTTATTATTGTATTGTATTTAGTATGATTTGTATTTAGAATGAATTGAATTTTTTCTGTAATGTTCTAAATAATCGAAATAAATAAATAAATAAGATGCGGCGGTGGACCTGGCTTGGGCATGTACTCCGGATGCCTCGGGAGAGCCTGAAGCCGAGCTGCCTCTTCTTTACGCCTGCAGGATCCCGCCATCCTGGCAGACCGTCGATGACCATCCCACGGATGTACTAGGTTGACGTGGAAAGAGGCGAGAGAGCTGGCTGGTGATAGGGTCTCATAGAGGGATCTAGTGATGTCCACATGCTCCACATAGGAACGAACGCGGCGAAAAAACAAAAAGAATTATCGTTTGCCCATTTTACAAGGCATCAGGTTCCTGACGTCCTGGATGCCACAGTTTTTTATTTTCATCTCGGTAAGGCTGTGATATCTGATTAAGTTATTACATCATCATAATCGGACGCAGCAACCCTTACCCTTAGGCCATATACTACGAATACCTCCCGAGAGCCTTAACCATGCTTGCCTATTTTGCAACGCATCAGGTTCTCGGCGTCCTGGACGTCCGATGTTGCCAATTCGTTAGCAGTAGCGTCGTAGGCGTCAGAGCTGCGGGGCGTGGACCTGACCTGGGAGGATGCACTTGGAGGCAGTTTGTGTAATCCATATGCTCCACATAGTGTCCAATAAAAAAGTTTGTGCGAATAGTAAGGTTTGCTTTTTTTGCTACAACTCATTAGCATTAAATTTATAGTTAGGTAGAGCTAATATTAATATTGTTTTCTCAGATCAGTACCCATCTAAACGAGACCTAATGAATGAACTACTACTACTTATACTTCCCCTTATCCGCGCCCAATGGTGCATAGAGCACTGCATCGGTACGCCAAGTGCAGTGATTCTTGATCATTTTATATTACATGAAGGTAAGATGACCAGTCATACGCTTCAGTACCAGTCCAAGGTATCAGACATTAAATATTAATATGAATGAACAACAACTGTAAAATATATTACATGACGTAGGTACCTACCTACTAAATAATAATTACCTAAAGTATTTTGGCTAAAAAGAGCATCTGTATATTTTTTCTTAAAGCTTTTTAACCACTGCAGCCGAAAAACTGACTGATAATTATTAAACTCTTAATAAACCACAATAATACACATTTAATGCAGACAATCTCATGAAATAATATTAATTATAATTTGAAAGGCAAAAAATTAACACCTTATTGCGATAATTTTTAGAAATAAACCTTTTTTATTTTGTCCTTGGACATTATACTGGAATTTACACCCCTTTTGTGGAATTTTCGAATGTGCCTTGCAATTTTTATGTTTAATCGAATCTAGTAATACAAATTCATCAAGTGGATTTTCTATCATTGACTGTCCTTGATTGATTATTCGTCTATTGTGTTGGATCAGGCGCGATACATCTGGTGTGGACCAAAGGGAACTTCTCCGCATCTGCTTGAGATGATGATAAAACCCCGGAAAACTCATTATGGAGAAGGCGGACTATTGAAGGCCATCAACAGTCTTCCAATCAACTTGAAGAGTGTTCGGCATATTGTGTCCAATTATGTTTATTTTATTTATCTAACTAACTAACTAACCATCACGCCATTTCCCCGTAGGGGTAGGCAGAGAGGATAGATCGTCATACCACTCTGTCCTGACAGACTTTCTTTGCTTCCTCTACATTCATACATCTTCTCATGCACATACGCCGATTATTCCGACTTTTCACATGACCACTTTCAAGTACTTGACGTACTTGGTCATGCCATGTCTTTCTCGGCCTTTCGCGGCTTCTACATCCAGGCACACTTGCATTCAAACTTCTTTTAGCCGTTCTTTCATCGCTCATTCGCTCCACATGACCAAACCATCGTAAAAGCCCTTTCTTAATTTGGTCGATAATGCTTATCTCAGCCTTGCACTCTGCTCTAATTTCGACATTTGTACACCTATCATACATAGTCTTACCACACATAGATCGCATTTCAACAGCATTCACTACCATACATAAGGGTTGGTACCAGAACTCCGTTGTGTACTGACAATTTTGCTCCTTCACTATATTTATCATATATGATACCACCTCTTGTGATAATAGATTGTGTATTGTTGATGTTACTACTAACTACGAAAAAGATAAAACAATAATAGGTAGGAAATTATCACAAGTATTGAAAGTTGAGCGCTGAATGAACGTGTAAAGCGAAATTTACATAATATTATTCTCAGATACATTTCTCATAGATTTCAATGTTCGGTATTGTCTTTTATTGAATGATATTCGCAAGTGAAAACCTCGCAAAAAAAGCATAATTATCAACAAGTAGAAAACTCTTACCAAGAACCGAACATACTTTCACGATAAATAAAAGCAGCGTGCATGTCCAATTCATATGTACTTTTATTAAACGAATTATAATGATGGGGTATCAGCAATAGTGATATGGGAATATAGTGCACGCAATATATGAACATGTAATTCAAGGCTGAACGATTTTCTTGGTCTGATTACTTCTAGAAATCACACAAGTCTATAAATATTATCGACATACATAAAATTACTAACAATACACTATCTCCGTGCGACAATCTTCAGGTACTTATGTAACCGCGTCATCTCTCTTCTTAGAGAAAAACGAAAAACCTACCCTTAAATAACATAATACCATTAATACAAATTTTTTTTATACTTTTGATAATTTTCTATGATTATTTATCTATGTAAATAAAAAAGTCTTTGGTCAGTTATAAATAAATTTAATAGCTACATGAATGTTTTAAAGTAGGTACCTTTTTACAACTTAGTATCTAATAAAAATACATTACTACGTATTTCACATCGCTATACCCATGTCACAACTAACGGAATAAATAAATAAATTTTCATAAATTCAATAATTATTAATTTTCTAACAATAATTTACTAAAAATAACAAACGTACTTGAAAATAAATAAATTATCGCTTTTGAATAAGGTATCGAAAATTTAGCATTTTAAAGATATGGTAATAAATATCATAAATTAATTAAATACATTATTTACAGTCGTAATGATGTTTAACATGCATATCTTTAAAATATTTTCAAAATAAATATTGGTTTTTGCTAAGCTTTTGAAAATGTTTGGGTTAATGTAGCGTGTTTGGTTGTTTAACTTCTTGGAACGTGAGCCCTGTAAGCGCGATCCTGGGGAACCTCTTCACCGAGGCTTCTGTAGTGACCACCGGGACCTGATGGCTCGTATTCTCCACCTCCGTAGTGAGAAGAAGAGTAAGAATGGCTCTGAGAAACTTGAGGATGCTTCACGATCTCATAAGTCGTCTTTTCGTGGGCTTCATCCCCGGATACCAACTTCTTCAGACCGATTATAGCGCTGAGAACAAGGGCGATCTTTCCGATCAACAGAGCCTTACCGGAGATCATGGCAATAGCTTGGAAAGCCATGGCGACGAAACCTCCCTTGATAGCGATGGCGGTTAGAATAGGTCCAATGTACTTCTTCAGCTTGCCTCTTCCTTCTTCAATCATCTCGTTGACGTTTCCGTTGGAGCGGCCGAAGAAGTTTCCGATGTTCATCGACACTTGATGGGAATCGAAGAATCTGGAGGTCTTGTCAGCCAAAACGTCAAAACAACGAGACACTTGTGGAAATGCATGATGTATTTGATATACCCTTGTGCAAGGATATACTCCACTAAAAAGCTGATAAAGAGATGTTCACCGTTATATTGTTAGCGACGTAATGTGGTACTTGAGATGTATTCACGGCCATTTATCCATTTTCTCTCCTACGTACTGATGCAGAAACTCTTTGGAGCGTGCGATAAGTACATTAAGAATCCATGCGCGTGAGTAAGTGACGGGTATTGATTAGTGCAAAAATACTTTAAAAAAAACAAACATATCACATACTTTAGTACCAAGTGCATTGGAAATTTGCATACACGGCAGTGAAAATTTTACCTTAATTATTCTATCGTGAACGAATCGAAACTTTTGAACAATCGAAAGTGACTTAGATTATTTGCTAAACTTTTGTTACATGTTCAGTCAATTATTATACACGAAAGTAATATTGTTATGACATTCTTAACATAACACCAGCCAATTCAAACACCATGTCGTGTTTTTATACCATTACGTTTTTGCAAAAAACCTTAACTTTTTACGGTATTTTCTTTTTTTAAATTTTATAATTTAATTAAAACAATTTATTTAAGGCTGCGCCTAAAGATAGCATTAGAAATTTACGTGTTTACAAAACGATATTCCAGATTTATTGACAGCCATGATTTTTCAAAAAAGTATCACAATTAAAACTATTTTCAAGAGAAAACTGCTACTGATTTTTTTTAAAAATTAAAAATTAAAATTTTAAGGAATTATATTGAAAAAATATCGTGAATCATTTTTTGGCATTTTTTAAGGATACCCTTGTGTGGAAAAAAAAATTGTGATTAATAAGCACGGGTAATTAGCGTGTCAGTTTTTATTTTATTATCTTACATAATTTTTTTTAAAAAAAAAGCTTTGCGTCAATATTTAGTGAGCGCCGCCATCTTGGTCCCATGTCATAAGTTAGGACTTAACACGATTTTTTCTTTGCTTTGGTTCGCCTTTTAAACATAATTAGTAATATTACTAAAGAAATTTATTTCCGTGCGTTGAAATTTTTGGATTGATTTAAATTCAATTTTTTCAAAACACCGCCTCGGTAGCTTTTTTGGTCAACGCTGGTTCCTAGTTTGATTTTCAGTTACATAAAATCACGCTTAAAATGTTTATGAACAGCACAAATAAGATAAAATTACCTACATTTTATGCGAACCTACACATCTTATTAATTCTAATTAAATAGAAATTTGTAAAAAGCATCGGATGCTGATACCTCCGATTGACAATTAACCGTAAAATAATCCACTAGATTGATCGTCTTGGCTTTGTGCGGAGAATAACATATATACACTATACATTGTGTACTAATGCAGTCCCTAATGCACCATTAGGTGTGGATAAGGGTGATGATGAATTTCATTATTTTAGAATTTAATTCATGTGTTTTCTTTTTTAAATTGCATGTAGAAATATAGATGTTAGTAACGGTCGCAGCAACGACTGCTGTTCTGTCATCAAACGACGACGTACTGCTGTCTAGACCATATTAGTAGTACAAGTGTCTCCCTAGAGGCTTTACGATGCCGATTTATTATTAGCTTTCAAATCAGCTGGTTTCTAACGTCCTGGACATCCACTGCTGACCAATTTATGTAGTAGGGACGTGGGCCTGACTTAGAAGATGAATTGAAACTAATGGTTTTATTAAATAACTTGAGAGAAGCTCATGAAATCCATATGCTGCACATAGGGAGCGGATATTGGATGATAATACCATAAGTCTTCATTTCATTTTATCATTTTATTAATAACAACAACATTTTGAAATGAATACAAATACTTGTAGACAAATTACTGGATTATACCCATGCTGGGCTGATATCAGATATTATTGATATCTCAACAGAGACAGAGAAACTCTGGAAACGAATGTGGGTTATCTAGGCCTTTACATTCGTTTCCAGAGTTTCTCTGTCTCTGTTGAGATATCAATAATATCATTTTAATTATGATTATACAAATTGTAGTATTGTAAAAATTAGCAAAACAGTTATTTTCGTATCAAACCGGAACTTACAGGAAATTGGGTTATTTAGAATTATACATTTACCCATGAAATTACCACTATCATTACTTTAAGAGACGTTTTCTCCACGATTTGTGTCAGATAGGACATTCAATTATGGCAAATTTTCAAAACACTGCCATACCAGTTACTTAATCCGCACCTTTTTTATAGTTACTAATATTATTTTAGATACAGAAACATTGCTTCCAAATGTAGAATTTATAATAATGACGAATTCCGGTTAGGAATACCCTTAGAAGAAGAACTTCTCGAAAGAAGCAAAATTGGCAGTACACAACGCAGTTCTGGAACCAACCCTTATGTATGGTAGTGAAGCGTGGTGTTGGGAAGAGAAGGATGAAAGAAGACTAAATGCTGTTGAAATGCGATCTATGTGTGGTAAGACTATGTATGATAGGTGTACAAATGTCGAAATTAGAGCAGAGTGCAAGGCTGAGATAAGCATTATGGACAAAATTAAGAAAGAGCTTTTACGATGGTTTGGTCATGTGGAGCGAATGAGTGATGAAATAACGGCTAAAAGAAGTTTAAATACAAGTGTGCCTGGATGTAGAAGCCGAGGAAGGCCGAAAAAGACATGGCATGACCAAGTACGACAAGTACTTGAAAGTGGACATGTGAAAAGTCGGAACAATCGGCGAATGTGCATGAGAAGATGTATGAAAGTAGAGGAAGAAAGGAAAGTATGTCAGGACAGAGTGGTATGGCGTTCTATCCTCTCTGCCTACCCCTACGGGGAAACGACGTGATGGTTAGTTAGTTGGTTAGTTATACCGGTGGTATCCAGCAGGCAGCAGGTTCTCGGCGTCCTGTACGTCCGCTGTTGACAACCCGTCGGCAGTTTGCGTCAGAACGAGACGTGGACCTAATTTGGGAGGATGCGGTGGAACTGGCGGCCAATCACTTGACTTGACTTGGAGGCAGTTTATAGGTAGTAAATAGTATATAGTAGTAAATAGTAAGTAGTATAAGTAGTACACATACGAGTAGTAAAATATAAGTAGTAATCATGGTAAGGTAAATTAAAAAATAAATCTTTTAAAGAGTAATTCTGTTGAGAATGTTGATGGTTTTTTTAATATAACTTTAATAATTAATCTCTGCACCACTTTAACTGAATTGAAAATATGATTGTAAGATCCACCCCATCCAATAATGCCATACTGTAGCATTGATTATAAATCATTATGAATAATCATTATTATTGAATCAACAAATTTCTCTGTCAGAAGCTGTTAGAAACTTTTTTTTTAAATAGATATTCCAGATTCATAAACTAAATTACTTCCAAATATTTTTCAGGAGGATTAAGTTAGCGATTTTTCAAAAAATGTATTAATTCAATGGAGGAAATATAACGGGAAACCGTATTTTTGGCATTTTTCAAAAAGTACAACTGAAAGTGACAGCAAAATATAAATATTAATAGTCATTTAAAACCGCGCCGAATTCTAGAAAATTAGGGTGTCAGTTTATGTTTTACTATCTTACTTTTCCGTACAGAAAATTAGAACCCCATTTTTTGGCCACATTTAGCGAGCGCCGCTATTCTGGTCCCATGTTATAAGTATTGGGGTTATAACACGACTTTTTTCTGGCTTTTAAATATTTTTGAACGAAATTCCGAAGTAACAGGAGAATAAAAAATATGTGGGAGTCGATTTTCACTTGACCCTGACTTTATCCCATTAATGCGACATAATAATACCTATGTCCTGTTAAATAAGAAACTTCTCTAAAAAAATACACAAAGGATACTAGCGTCACGCATCCTTATGATATTCACGAATAATAACAATTTTGTTTTTATATTTTAAAAAGTCTACCCAAGTAAATATTTTCATTTTTATGAATAATAGTTTTCATAACTTTCCTTTGCATGTCATTTTTAGATTTACTGCCATCTAGCGACCCTCTTCCGAAGTCGACACTATCTAAGACTCGAACCTATGGCGGAAGCTTTACTTTTATAAGTAAAGCATCTATAAGAATTTTCAACGATAGTGCCTTGTTTTATAATTTTCACATAATAATAAATAACTTACAGTTGGAAGTTTTTATCATAGAAAATTTACAGAATGCGCTACTGATAATTAACCGTTTTAGTAAAAACACTGTTTTATTTCCTAAAACATTCACACATGAAATATTAATATGAAAATCTCATGTAAATAAATATTTAAAGTTACCTTGGACTGGTACTGAAGCGTAAGACTGATGATCTTACCTTGATATAATAAAATGATCAAGATACACTGCACTTGGTGTACCAATGCAGTGCCTGCAGTTTCCTGTATTTAGCAATTTATACGTTATAAAACAATGTAAATACCATCATCATCATCATCATTCCATATCGCTCCCTTTGTGGAGCACATGGATTCCAATAACCATCTCCAAGCCAAGCGATCGGCCGCCAGTTTCCGCTCATCCTCCTCCATCTTGATCATTTTTTCATCATCAGTCTTACGCTTCAGAACCAGTCCAAGGTATCATCGTTACCGTCATTATCATACCAAATAAATAAAATTATACCATATAAAAGTTATATGTAATTGTAATAATAGTTAAGGTATTTTATGTCCTAAGTACGTATTATTAAGCGTAGTACCTATTAAGTCTAGTATAATTTTGTACAGCGCCCTTGAAGTGATTTACTCACGAAAACGGCGATTTAAAAATTGTCCGCATTTATTATTATTATTATTATTATATCCGCTCCTTATGTGGAGCATATGGATTCCACAAGCTGCTTCCAGGCCAAGCGATCGGGCGCCAGCTCCCATGCATCCTCCTAAGTCAAGTCCACGTCCCGCAACTTGCCGACAAATTGTCAACAGATTGACGACCAGAACGCCGAAAACCTGATGCCTTGTAAAATAGGCAAGCAAGGTATCACACATGAAATATTAATATGAAAATAACATGTAAATAAATATTTCAAGTTGACCCCCTACGAGAATCGAACCCACGACCTTATGCACGTTAGCTAACTGCGCTACCACTATTCTACGAGGTGGACAAATCGGACTGTATCTACAAATCACTAAAATGTGTCTGATGTAAAGCGATTATTTTTAAGATGAGGCTTTTTGACTCTCAGGAACAAAATTTCATACTGTATGTATGTTGGTCATCATCGTGAATCCATGCATAAACGAAAGTATCTACAACCTAAGTGACGTTTATAGTTACAGCGTCAGTGAAACGGATTTCAAATCAGTAAAAAATAAAATTATTCAATTTTCTTTGTTCCAATATGATTAAATACGAAGCGTCTGAAGCATCATTTTTATTTATTCAATGAAGAATGCTAGCATTTTTATTAAATGAAATATTCAGGATAGTACAATTAAACATAATTAATTACAAATACATGGTATGACGAAACTCGTAGTACAATCCAAAAACTGGTAAAGCTACATCATATTTCATTTCATTATACCATATCCGCTCCCTATGTGGAGCATATGGAATCCACAAACTGCCGACGAATTGTCTACAATATAGGCCATATACTTCGTATGCCTCCCGAGAGCCTTAACCATGCTTGCCTATTTTACAAGGCATCGGGTTCTCGGCGTCCTGGTCGTCCACATCATATACGCTCTGTAAGCCCTTAGATATAAGTCGAATGTGTAACTTTTGATTTCTTGGTGGAATTGTATTTTAATAAAAAAAACACCTTTTTAGTTAGACCACTTATGTAGTTTATTCCAGTAACCTGGTTTCGCTATCGCTAGCATCGTCAGACTGTTAAGGGGCTTTACAAATTAGCATGTTATATACGAATGGGTCTACCAATAAATCTTACCAATCTTAACAGTGTTTTATTTATCATATTAAAAAGTCATATTACACATTCGACTCCAAATATTATATAGATTCACCAGTTTTCGAGTTGTACTGCGAGTTTTGTTACTCCAAGTACATGTTCAACTGATTTGACATATCTTAAATTTGTTCATTACAATTATTGCATCTACATGAAAGAAAAAGAAACTTAACAAAATTACTATCTTTGCAAAACACAAATTAGGTCCTGAGTTTTGGATTGTAGTCGCCCAGCTGAACTTTTTCAAAAACCCTGAAAAATTATCGGGGTTATACTCGTAGTAGGTAGTAGTTTTATTATTAATATTAAATTTTGGAATACACGTAATCAGATGTCCTTTTAAATTATGCTTTTTTTCGTAACCAGAAGTGTAATTCAAGGACAGGGACAAAGGGACAAATTAAGAAAGGTCTTTTACGATGGTTCACTCATGTGGAGCGAACAAATGATGAAAGAACGGCTAAAAAATATATGATGCGACTGTGCCTGGATGTAGAAATCGAGGAAGGCCGAGAAAGACATGGCATGATCAAGTAAAACAATTGCTCAAAGTGGGCATGTAAGAAGTCGGAATAATCGACGTGCGTGCATGAGAAGATGTATTAATGTGGAGGAAGCAAGAGAAGTATGCCAGGACAGAGTGGTGTGGCGTTCTATCCTCTCTGCCTATCCCTTCGGGGAAATGGCGTGATGGTTAGTTAAAAAAGATGTTTGAGAAGAGTTTTTTTTTTGGGGGTGTTTTACTTTGTAAGGAATACAGAGGTAAGGCAACGGTCGCAGTAACCGTTGGGGTTAGTTGTTAAGGAGAAGGCCCTTTGGGGAAATGACGTGATGGTTTGTTAGTTAGTTAGAAGTGTAATTATTTAAGTGCAATAATTACGTTAGAATGAAATCGTAACAAGAAAAATATTTTCTAGATCGCAAAAGACTAGAGATAATCATGTATAAAAACATTCATGGTAGGTCTCTCTAGGATTGTTTTAATATCGTTATATCCGAATAATTCACTTTTCCTTTTTTGAAAAAAAAAAAGTTAATTCATAATAATTTCCGCTGTAACCAAAGTGCGGTTACTAGAGAAAACAATAACAATTGTGCAATTTCCCATGAATATATGTTCCGAGCATATAAATAAGAAACGACATTGTGAACACCAACATTAAGCCACACGATCTTATAGAGATACAACGTCTAATGTATGTTTTTTTAAAGTCTTATGCGGACTTTATGCGGGCCAAAAAACTGCTCAGTTTCTTGTTCAGAAAACTGTACAGTTTCTGGTTCAGAAAACTGTGCAGTCTGTCAAAAGACATGTTGAATGTATTTCGTGTATTTTTAAAAGCGATTTAAGTTATTATCGTATGATTGCAATATGTTATGTAAATATGTTATTTGTTCTTTACGTTTTTAAAAGCATACAATATCCCCAATATCTTTTTTTATTATTTTTGTTATTATATTATTTATTTAGTTTATGTAGTTTTTACAAAGACTAATATTTATTATATTACACTTCATTATTTTTTTTTCCTAACTATTCTTATACCACTATTATGCATTTTTTCAATTTAGCTATAATATGATACCTACACTAATATTTTTCACACATGTATGTTTTACATTTAACCCTAAACAACTTTACATTTTGTTCATTTCTTATTTCATCAGGAATCTCCTTATACATTTTTAATGCCCTTATATATATTAGACAATTCTGTGACATGGCTTTTCTTTTCTTTTCTAATCTTATATTTTTCTTAACCTCTTGTTGCATATTTATGAAAAAAAGTCATTGTTTTTTTATTTGTTTTGCAAATATCTTAGAACTATCCCTTTTAACAATTTTGTTAATTTCATTAGCAACATTATATTTTATCTCTTTGGTCTACAGACATAATATTCAAAAAGTTTTTTTTTTTTTTTAAATCATCATCTACTTAAACGTTTACGTAAAAAAACAATAACTGTCATATCAGCCGAACGTCGCGTCGGCCATACAGTTTTCCATACAGTTTTAGTTTTATACGACAGTTTTCAGATTGCACAGAAAACTGTACAGTTTACTGTCCCATATAAAGCTAGCTTTAGTCGCGTGGCCAGCGGCAGTATATCCGTACAATCATACGGTTGTACTAAGCACAAAGGGAGTACCTCGGTATATATTTTTAAAAAATTTATGTACCTCGATTCATTAAATTTTTTATGGTGTCATTAGGCTTGATATTCAACAAATAAAAACGATATTTCAAAATTATCTTTATTTTTTTAAGTGGGGATAACTGCAATTTGCTAAACGAATTAGCGAAGTATCCCTCTGCCTACCCCTTCGGAAAAGGGCGTGATGGTTAGTTATTTGGTTAGTTAGGTATCTTCTGCAGTTAAAGTTAATTTCCCTTAGTATTTTGACACTAGAACAAATACACGGAGTAACAAAAGTCGTAGTACAACCCGAAAACTGGTGAATCTACACCATATTTGGAGTCGTATGTGTAATATGAATTTTTAATCTGAGTTTAAAAAAGATTTTTTTTTTCTTCTCGTAAAAGCTTTTATAGGCACCGCAATTAAGTTCAATTGCGCAAATTCTTATTAAAATGCGGTTATTTATTTTATTTTCTTCATGCATAGTATTATTTTACTAAATAAATTATATTTGATAACAATTTGCAAAAATTAAAATAAATAAAATCAACTTCTGACTCAATTTTATCAAAAATTTTGGGTCAAAGCATACATTTTTATGTACAAAATCGCGCATACATGTACAAAATCGATTACAAACATGATGTAGATTCACTAGTTTCTCGATTTTACATCGAGTTTTGCTACATGGTGTATTTATAGTGAGAGAGAATAACTACTTTAAAAAAAAATTAAAAACGTTTTTTTTTTAAAAAAACATTTAGTGCTAACAAAAAACTTCGCGGGTTCGATTCCCGTAGATGGTCAACATGAAATATTTATTTAATTTCATGTGTGATACCTTGGACTGGTACTGAAGCGTATGATTCTTATCGTATCATTTTTTCATGTAATAAAATAATCAAGATACACTGCACTTGCTGTACCAATGCAGTGGCCTATGCACCATTGGGTGCGGATAAGGTAAAGTAGTAGTAGTAGTAGTAAATTTCTTCGTCTCATCATTTTTAATACCTACAATTAAAAGGTCAATCTACACATTTCACGGGTGTGTTTGTATACAGCGGGTCAAACGTTACCTTCGATTGTAAAAGAAATGTAAAATAAATTTGTGACCCGTTTATCCATATAAGATTCTGGCACGTCCGTCCTACAAGTTTAATAGTGAAACCAATTCCATGCCCAACTCACGAATCTACACATGAAACTCGAGAGTGGAGATAGCACACTATGGGAGTCACGACGCTGACTCGTGGACGTCCACGATAAAAAGGACTTATTCCAAACTTGAACATATTCGCCACCAAGTACTCATCTATCGAAATTGGATTGAGAATATCCAGTTACAGCTAGCACCAACCGCCACATTTCCGTCCAAGAAACATGTCTCTATCTCTTTCCCATGTCGAGATATTATTATTTTAAAAATCAGTTTTTTTTTTAAACAGGACTGAAATAAAATCAAATTTTCGCTGTTTCCGAAAATTGACTATTTCAAATTATAAGTAATTATTTATATATAAACACGAGTATGTTCTTCCATTATTTTATAAATTTCTTGACAGTTAGAAGGCAAATTTGGTGGGCAAATTTCATGACGGTGGGTTAATTTGGTGGGCAAATTTCATGACAGTGGACAAATTTTGTGGTGTGGACAAATTTAGTGGACAAATTTGGTGGACAAATTTGGTTGACAAATTTGGTGAACAAATTTGGTGGACAAATTTGGTGGACAAATTTGGTAGACAAATTTCATGACAATGGGCAAATTTGGTGGACAAATTTAGAAGACAAATTTCATGACAGTAGGCAAAAAATTGAGCATTTCATTAATGAACATTTGTAATTAGGTACATATTTCATATTCCTTATTTGTTTGTCTCCTATATATGTAGATCAATTATTACATTAAGAATGTGTTGGGTTTACCTAGATTATTTTTAATAAACACAACTAGACCAATATGCAAATACAACTACACACCTTCACCATAGCAGATTTAAAAAAAATACAGAATCGACATGCAGATTAGACACATGATTCACTTAGCCATCACCAAGGGCTACTTATTTATTACTAAGCGAATATTTTAAAGGGTAAACAGTTGGAAAGGGAGGAAGGGGGGAGAATAGGGAGACTATTACAATGAAATTAATGTGAATTTTGATAATTTGTTTAATCAAAAACCATCACGCCATTTCCCAAGGAATAGGCAAATAGAACGCCACACCAATCTGTCCTTTTTCTTATGTATCCACATTCATTATATTTTTGCTAATCGATTATTGGTTATATTTACATGCCCACTTTCAAGCACTTTTGTTTGATAATGCCATGTCTTAAAAGGCCCTATTGACTGATACATCCAAGCAACAAAATATTTTTTTAGCCGTTCTTTCAAAATTCGCTCACATGTAAACGCTTTTACCTAGAAAAATTTCACCCATTTTTTTATAGTATACGCTATCATGCTATTTTTATGGAATTTCAAATGGTCTATATTGCTAGTTGCTGTGCCCGATTGATTATAAATGTAGAAGTTTTGTGGTGAAGTACCCAAGTAAACCTAAAATTTTTGCAAAATTTGTAAACGCTTTTAATCTTACCCAAATTAAGTTTTTTTTATGATTAACATTTTAATCATTACTTTTCGTATCATACTTTCATAATATTTTTTTTAAGATTTGCTATGTTAAACAACCCGATTGATTATACGTTGCCATTAGTATGTATTGAAGTACAACATTTTTGCAAATCCTTACAGCTCTGACGTAAACTGCCGACGAATTGTCAACAGTGGACGACCAGGACGCCGGGAACCTGATGCCTTGTAAAATAGGCAAGCATGGTTAAGGCTCTCGGGAGGCGCACGCAGTATATGGCCTAGCCAGCCGAAACGCCTTCGCCGGATGACAGTAGATACCAAGGGTTGCTGTGTCCGTTGCCTCACCTCTGTGTTCCTTACAAAGACAAACCACCGCACACCTAAAATTCTTCTAAAACACCTATTCTCAAAACTCAGAAGTCTGCTGTCTTGGGCCCTGGTTAGGTGCACGATTCGCAGCCATAGAAGAGAACAGGTGTGATGCAGGAGTTATAAACGTACTATATTATACGTACTATATACAGATTTAAAAAATAGCATAAAGGCGTCCTGGGATCCTATCATTATAATCATTTTCTCCTCCTGGGCCTCCCCCTGTCGCCTCCACTCCTCCCGATCCTGCGCCATCCCCATCCCCTGTTATGCAGCAAACTTCTTGATGTCATCCACCCCTCTCATCGGTGGACGTCCTTGAGGCCTCTGGTTTCTCGGTCTCCACACCAGAACCCGTTTTGTCCATCTGTCGTCCGTCATTCTGGCTATGTGACTGGCCCATTTCCACTTCAATCAAGCAATTCGCTCTGTCACTGGAATCTACGGAATCGAACCCGCAACCTCATGCATGGTAGCCAAATGCACTACCACTATGCTGAAACTTTGAAATTTATTTTATTGATCAAACAACCTACATAGTTTAATACATTTGTACTAACCTCATAAGGCTTTTTCTATACGTTCCGTGCGATTTAAGAAAAATGCAGAGCGATTCGCAAACGGAGCGAGCTACATAATACAGGGTGTAACAAAGCTCGATGTATAAGCGGGAAACCAGTGAATCTACATAACATTTGGAGTCGATTTTAAAGAATAAGATTTTTTGATTTGACCCTTAGTTTTCGAAAAAATTGAGTACGAAGATAAATTTTTGTTCGATTTTTTTTTTGCAATTTGTTATCAAACTCATTCTGGGGACAGATATAAAAAAATAAAGATAAATGTAAACACTTATCGTCTTCCAAATTATCAGTGCTTTGTTTTTAAAATATCAGTATAGTAATCTGGTTTTGATACTGAAAAATTTTAATAAAATTTTAGGATTTTTTTTTGCTATTTGTTATCAAAATAAGTATTTAGTCAAATTTATACTTTCGCAAAACGCGTTTTAATAAGAATTTGAGCAATTTTACTTAATCTGCCATACTTATGAAAACTTTTTGTGAAAAAAAAAATTTTTTTTTCAAGATCAAATTAAAAGGTCGTATTACACAATTGTCTCCAAATACGATGTAGATTCACCAGTTCTCAGGTTGTACTACGAGTTTTGTTATACCATGTTTAGATTTCATTCTCAACACTAACATATTCCTTATTGCAAAGTCACACTTTTAGACACGCAGAGCTCCGAGAAAAAGTAAGTTGAC
The DNA here is from genome assembly GCA_022494985.1 of Micrasema minimum. Lineage (NCBI taxonomy): Eukaryota > Metazoa > Arthropoda > Insecta > Trichoptera > Brachycentridae > Micrasema > Micrasema minimum. The sequence continues at coordinate 44,447 of JAGVSP010001087.1, forward strand.
AGTTAAAAAGAAAAGAATTGAATTCGTATATTAAAACATAATACGCATAATATTTACACGAACCGTTATATTTTCACGACTCTCGTTAAATTATGATTGTTAACTTATAAAGTGGATCTTAATTTCATTCAAGAACATTTCTCAGGGCACAGTTTTGTTAAACTAATTGCATTGTTTCTGATTCGCTACCAGTATATCACCTACTTGTTTATTTCTGGATTTGCAAGGCAAGTCATGTTTTTTAAACTTAGTTTTAAACAGTTTATTTATTTCATATGATATTCATAATGAAAAAAACATGTATGATAATACCAATAATAATAATCGTCGTGCGTGCGTATGAATCTGGAGGAAGTAAGATAAGTATGCCAGGACCGAGAAGTGTGGCGTTTTATCCTCTCTGCCTACCGGTTTAGGAAATTGCGTGATGGTTAGCTAGTTAGTTAATGTCGAAATTAGAGCAGAATGCAAGGCTGAGATAAGCGTTATCGACAAAATTATGAAAGGTCTTTTACGATGGTTCGGTCATGTGGAGCGAATGGATGATGAAAGGACGGCTAAAATAAATCGAGAAAATTCGATAAAAACATGACACGATCAAGTACAACCAATATATATATATTAAAGTGGTCATGTGAAAAGTCGGAATAATAGACGTGCGTGCATGAGAAGACGTATGAATGTGGAGGAAGCAAGGGAAGTGTGTTAGGACATGGTTATGGGTGGCGTTCTATCCTATCTGCCTACCCCTTTGGCGAAATGGCGTGATAGTTTATTAGTTAGATAGTTATTTAATTTTGTGTTGTTTTGAACTGGTTTATAGGTAATTCCCAAGAAATAATTTTTGTTCTAAAATTGTCATAATTACGAACTGTTCTAGATCCTAATAATAACCTTTTTAGAACTAAATTGTTACTTAGGTTAGATAATCTAGGATCATGGATATTTTTTAAATCCTTTTGCCCACATAATTTTTAAATCTTTTTGTATGAGATAAAAATATGATTTGAATATTCTAAGCTTTTATTATATGTATATGTATATTGTATATCTTTCATCAGTGGTGCCTGTTCAAATAAAACTGTGTTTAAATTATACAGGTTCAACTATTTCCTGTTATTTGTTTAACCTTTTGACACATTGACCCTTTAAGTGAATAAGACCCAAAAACATATTTTTTTTATATCAAACCGCATTCCACTATCTTTATCTGTATCGATCGCGTGATCAAAATACACTCCTGATACCTGCCCATAGTTCCTCCTTCTACTCCAAGTCTTTTACAGTGCATGCGGCTCGACTATGGAATCAACTCCCAATTGCTATTAAGGAAGCCGAATCAGTCACATCTTTTAAAAAAAACGGCTGAAAAAACATTTCCTATCTCTTCCTTAAATTTTATTCCTGTTTTACCTCCCGTCTATCCTAGGTAGACATTGAGTGTGATAGTGTGCGTGTGTGTGTACTAATGGGGAGGATGAAGAGAATGTTAAAAGGTAAAAAAAAATTGAAGATCTGTTATTGCGCTTACGATAAATACCCGCACTACGTTCTTATATTGGTTGGTTGGAAGAAATTGCCAATTTGGGCAATAAACCCGCCAATGTACACAACTATTTGTACAAAAAGTCAAATAAATAAAATAAATATATTAAGGCATATTTTTTAAGGTAATAATTCAACATTCTTATTTATTATCTTTTGTTATTTACGACAGAGATAGATGGTAGATTAATCCGCTGAACTAGCGATAGAACTATTGTAGGAGAGAAATTATAATTATCAGTTAGTAGGCGGATAAAATACTCGTTGTACATTCATAATCCATGCACTATGCATATACAATATACGAGTACATCAGTGGCGGTCCGTCCATGTATGCTTAGCATGCAGAGCATGCCTATACTAGCGGAAAACTATGTACCTACTGGTACAATAAAATTAATTAATAAATAGTATTTTAATTATGGATTATTTACGTAATTACGAAATGTAATAGACGTAGAAAACGGAAAAACTGCAAACATTTTTTTTCATTTATAATTTTCATAATTTAAATTCTGCTGAAATATACGTTTCACGGCTTTTATTTTTGTCAATTTACATTTTTACTGTCGAGATGGAATTCCACAAAAAAGTGACCAATGATAATTAAGGTTCCATAGACAAAAAATGGAAACAGCTGTTTTAAATCATCGATATTATGTTTATCAAATAAATTAAACAGATTCAAAAAATATAGTGTTTCTTTCCTTCCTTCACAAAAGTAACCGACCGCCACTGGAGTACATATATATGTTTATTGCCTGTTCATAGCCAAAATGGTGTATGCGTTATAAATCACATTTTTCTCCCAGTTTACTACTTCTGGGTACTACTCTCTCTTATACACACTCAATGGTGCATAGGGCACTGCATTGGTACACCAAATGCAGTGAATCTTGATCATTTGTTACATGAATGCAAGATTATCAGTCTTACGCTTCGGCATCAAGGTATCACGGATGAAATAATTTTATGGGAAATACAAAAACAGTATTTTTACCTATGGAAGGCAACAGAGGTCACCTCACCTCAAGAGAAAAGTTTTAAATATTTTGCATAATATCTGAGAGTTGTGAATTTTTAAGGATTTTGTGAAAACAACTCCATCTATTAAGCCATAACAAAATACGCAGTATGGAATCGAATAATATTAAATTTGCAATTAAGAACATACTTCATCACATGACTCGCGGCCGCTTTCCCATACCAACGTATTCCTTTATTTTCTCCCTGGTTTTAACATTAGAGCAATGCTTTTTTCACTAACTAACTAACTAACTAACCATCACGCCATTTCCCCATGGGGATGGCAGAAAAGATAGAACGCCATACCACTCTGTACTGACAAACTTCCTTTGCTTCCTCTACATTCATACATCTTCTCATGCACATACGCCGATTATTCCGACTTTTCACATGTCCACTTTCAAGTACTTGACGTACTTGGTCATGCCATGTCTTTCTCGGCCTTCCGCGGCTTCTACGTCCAGGCACACTTGCATTTAAACTTCTTTTGGCCGTTCTTTCATCACTCATTCGCTCCACATGACCAAACCATCGTAAAAGACCTTTCTTAATTTTATCCATAATACTTATCTCAGCCTTGCACTCTGCTCTAATTTCGACATTTGTACACCTATCACACATAGTTTTACCACACATTCGCCTGAGAGATCGCATTTCAACAGCATTCAGTTTACTTTCATCCATTTTTTTCACACATTTTATATATCGACCGGACGCGTGTTTGTATCGTCTTGTTTTTTTTTATAAATCATTTTTTTATCTCCTTTATCAATATAAAAAAATATATTTAAAAAATTGCTTTGCAAACACGCATCTGGTAAATATCTAAAATGTGTGAAAAAATCATTGCTCTTATGTAAAACTCCAGGGAAAAAAACGAGGAATACGTTCGTATGGGAAAGCGGCCGCGAATCACGTGGTGGAGTATATTTTTAATGTAGGTACAAAAATATAATAATGAACTGATTAAACAACAAATATAAATAGCAAAATCTAAGCGAGTGAGCTGTTTTAATTTTTTTTTCCAAGGGGTAGGCCGCAATGATAGAATACCATTATGTCTCGGCACTTTTGCTTCTTTCGCTTTCATAAATAGTTAAATCACTTGTACAGTTTTGGTTTCAAACAGTCGACACTTCCATCCACACTTTATGTATACACGTACCTACATATCTGCATATAATTTTCTCAGGGTCAACACAACATATTCCATCTAAAGCTAGTATCGGCTACATTAGAAAGTAAAAAAGGTGAAAGGTTATAACATAGCGTCAATCATATTAACTTGTTAACATTAGTGAGAAAATAAATAATGTTCAGTTTCTGGTCATGGAGCCAATCAGCCATAAATATTTGAGTTCTTTTATTTTTAGTTTGTTGAAAGTTCTTTATTGAGAAAATTAAACATAACATTTGAAAACAAAAATAATGCCGTCCCGATAAACCGCAATTTTTGCCGTTTGTCATCGGGAGCCAATAGCAAATATGTAAATTTATCATAAAAAATACAACAAAATAATAAAAAAGTTTACAAAATATACATAAAAGGAATAGATATACGAAAAATGCATATGGTGAATCAATATATAATAAATTGTGGTGCATCAATATAAAGAAGTTCTATCTTCCAACCAATTCCTAAAAATAAAAATAATTTTATTAGCTTTGTTACACGATTTCAATTCATAGGGCAATATATTAAAAAAAATTTGGAATTAAATATTCTAAAGTTCTCTGCCCGTACTTATTTTTAGTTTTGGTTTTTTAGTTGAATTTGTATTTATGCACCTACTGACGAGTTGCAGTAGGCAACTCAGTAGGACATGTATTGTTTTCTTTTATGTAAATATTGAAATAAAAAAATTAAAAAATAAAAATTTAAAAAATAAAATTTAAAAAAAGACTAGAGGAAAAACATGGTCCTCAAAGCTGACTCCAATCTTCATCATCAATCCTTTTCCCAAGTTCGGTCCATATCCCGAAGCTCTGACGTTAACTGCCGATGGGTTGTCAGCAGTCCAGGACGCCGGAAGTAAATATGATGACTTGCAAAATCGGCGAGCATGAAAAGTTGAATGAATGTGAAGGACGCAAAGAAAATGTGCCATGACTTAAGACTGCCTTACCCTTCGGAGAAATGGCGTAATGGTTAGTAAGTTAGTTTGTGTTTACGATGTCTGAGCCACAGTATAAGATTAATGCCTGAATTTATGAGTGATTAATTTTATTCAAAGTTTTTAGTAGGTAAAATAATTTAGTAGGACACCGGTCCATTGACCATTACAATGGCTATCAAAAATATGCCAGTGGGCTTATATGACATTTGCCCTCCAGCATTGTTTTGATAAATGCGTTTTTATTTTTAAATTTTGTAAAGATAATATGAACATTTTTCAACTGACAGCAATCTCTGTGACACGATCGATTTATTAATTACAACAGTTCAAAAAAAATATCATACATAATATACTTCAAACAATTTTCTAAGGAAATACAAAAACCGATTTTATTTAATGCACTCATTACTATGTACTACTACTGTTCCCTTATCCGCACCCTATGGTGCATAGGACACTGCATTGGTACACCAATGCAGTGTATCTTGATCATTTTTTTATACATGAAGGTAAGATGATCATTTTTACCCTTCAGTACATCGACAAAAATATTTCATACGCGAATCGAACCCGCAACCTCACGAGGCGGACAAAATGTACTTATTATGTGAGTTAAAAAAATATTAAGCCCATTTTTTTTTACTATCATGAAAACTAAAGATGGCAACAAATTAAAGAATAATGAATACCTTAAAAACGTATAAATTTTTATGAAATACGCTTATTTGATTTTTTTATTTTTTAATTATTTATTTGTTACAATAAGTAGTTTTATTAAAACTAAAGGTGATAAACTGTACAAAAGTAAATTGGATCAGTATTGTTTCAGTTTGTTCTCACGCGAGGTATGGTGACCCATTCAAAATATTTCTGTACCAGAAACTCTAGATCTATGTACATCTAAACTAATTTATTTTTATAGCCTAGGTCAGTAGGAAACGAAAGGTATTCGCAAAATCATTGTAGGCAAACTCCTCACACTTAATCACGTTACTTGCCCGACTGCGACACGGTACAAACGCCTCACACCTAATCACAAAGAGACAGAAAACTTGTCCTGAAGGTGGACACTGCAATGAGCTCCGAAATGTCGGTAACACAAAGCCCACAATATGGCATTATAGCACAAAAAAACATTATCTTCAAACCTTTTTAAAAAATGTATTTGACCATTTTAAAAGGCCAGCACCCACAGAAATGAAAAACTTCACAAAAACTCAGGCTCAAGAAAAATCAATTTTGATATTTCTGTTCTCACCGGGGAATTGAACCCGGAAAATCCGTACCATGAGTCCAGCATCTTTGCCATTACGCTACGGAGGCCACCATTCTTGACTACATATATTATGCGTATAAAAATTCATCATCATACCATATCCGCTCCCTATGTGGAGCATATGGAATCCACAAACTGCCTCCAGGCCAAGCGATCGGCCGCCAGCTCCCGTGCATCCTCCCAAGTCAAGTCCACGCCCCGCAGCTCTGACGCAAACTGCCGACGAATTGTCAACGGTGGACGACCAGGACGGACGCTGAGAACCTGATGCCTTGTAAAATAGGCAAGCATGGCTCTCGGGAGGCGTACGTAGTATATGCCCTAGCCAGCCGAAACGCCTTCGCCGGATGACAGTAGATACCAAGGGTTGTTGTGTTCTGTGTCGCATCACCTCTGTGTTCCTTACAAAAGTCAAACCATCGCACACCTTAAATTCTTCTAATTTAAGGTTTTTTTTATTTCTTTATTTTTATTTCTTATATTTATTTTTTCTATTGAATTGTATACTTGTGAAAAAACTATAATTGGTAATCATGCTTTTTTTTTTTTTTTGTATACTACGTTCATGTATCGATACTGTTGTTTTTCCCATATAAATAAATAAAATAAAAAAAAAAAGGTGACACCTATTCTCAAAACTCAGATGTCTGCTATCTTGGGCCCTGTTGAGGTGCCACGATTCGCAGCCATAGAAGAGAACAGGTGTTGATGCAGGAGTTATAAAAGGCGGCATTTAGTTTTAACCGAGTAAGCATCCAAAGATAAAAATGAGATTAAACATTTTTTTTAATTCATCTTCATTGCTATGACATATGAAATTCACAAATTGCTGCCATACTAAGCTAGCGCCTGCCAATTCCCGTGCATCCTCCAAAGTCAAATTCACGTCCCGTCCACGTTACGTAAACTGCCAATGAATTGAGCTTACTGTATTTTACGTATTGTTTTTTGGTGAACTAGTTAGTAGCTCGTTATATTAGTCTAGTAACATAGAAATATGTATTACATGTGCTAATATTTTATATGAGATTACATTAAAATTGCTTAGTCATCACATATGATCAAAATTAAAAGCGAATGAACTTTATGAATTGATTGCATTTATGATTATGGTAATAATGTAAGTAATACAGTTTGTAAAATGAAATAAAACAAGTTTGTGTGCTTAATGTTATTTAAAAGAGCAATTACAATGAAAATCTTCATTATTTACTTATTTTATTTAGTTTTTACATTTAAACAAAATTATATAGTATAATAAAACCAGAGAAGAATAAGCATACATATATAACTAACTAACTGTCACGTCATTTCCCCGTAGAGGTAGGCAGAGAGGATAAAACGCCATACCACTCTGTCCTGACATACTTCCTTTGCTTCCTCTACATTCATACATCTTCTCATGCACATACGCCGATTATTCCGACTTTTTCACATGTCCACTTTCAAGTGTTTCTTGGTCATGCCATGTCTTTCTCGGCCTTTCGCGGCTTCTACGTCCAGGCACACTTGCATTTAAACTTCTTTTAGACGTTCTCTTCATCACTCATTCGCTCCACATGACCAAACCATCGTAAAAGCCCTTTCTCAATTTTGTCGATAATGCTTATCTCAGCCTTGCACTCTGCTCTAATTTCGACATTTGTACACCTATCATACATAGTCTTACCACACATTCGCCTGAGAGATCGCATTTCAACAGCATTTAGTGTACTTAAGTAATAAGTAGATAAGTACTTGATATATTTTTTTCAATAAACATGCAAGATTTTTAAACAAATTTATTTCTAAAAAAAATACGGCAGAAAAAGTCTGCAAGACTGATTTTGCAAGAAATCGGATAAAAGATTTATTATATTTAAATACATTTATATAAATTATTATTTCTTATGTTTTAATGTTACTACTGCCACAACTTTCTTGGGAACAACATTGGTACACCAAGTACCTACAGTGTATCTCTTTTAATTGTTACTGAAGGCAAGGTGATCAGACTTGTGCTTTAGCGCCAGTCCAAACATCATATGTGATTTTTTTTAATAATAAATATTTTATATTGGCCTCTTCGGAAATTAAGCCGCGACCTGATTCATCTTCGCCTAAACCGTAACTAATGGTGCATAGGGCACTGTACAGATAGAAAACCAGAGCATAGTATTGATTATTTTATTACATAAAGGTTAATAAGTGATCGGTATTTTTATTCTGTATCAGACCAAAATATCATACATGAAATATTTATGTGGAAAACTATTTTTAAAGGGTTAACACCTGCATCTCACGTGTTCTCCTCTATGGCTGCGAATCATGGCACCTAACTAAGCCCCAAATAGGATTCTCAGTTTTGAGAATAGGTTTTCTTAGAAGAATATTAGGTGTGCGGATGTTTGACTTTGTTAGGAACACAGAAGTGAGCCAACAGACGCAGTAACCTTTGGTATCTTACTGTCATCCGGCGTAGGCGTTTCAGCTGGCTAGGCCATATACTACGTATGCTTCCCGAGAGCCTTTAACCATGCTTGCCTATTCTACCGGAGACTGTCAAAGAAATAAACGGTTTTTGAATGAATTCAGAAGTAGTAAAATACTAATGTAATACAGCAAAGTTTCTGAGCCATAAATTTTGGATACCACAAAAATAACATATTGCAGTTATATCAAGAATAACGTAGTGCAGTTACCTTATTCAACCAGGAATCATGAGGTTTTTTATGGCTAAATAAAAATTTACAAACAAACAAACAAAGCATCAAGTTTTTGGCGTCCGCTGTTGACAATGCGTCAGAACTGCGAGACGTGGACCTGACTTGGGAGGTTGCGCGGGAACTGGCGGCCGCCTTTTGGCTTGGAGGCAGTTTGTGGAATCCATATGCTCCACATAGGGAGCGGATATGGTGTTATGATGATCATGATGATGTTAACCCACCTCTAACTACTCGTATTCCTATATACTTCACTTCCCGTAACCTCACGCACTAATTGCTGACAATAAGCCTACCTTGTGAATCCATATAACAATACCTCAGGTCAGCATCGTACCTAGCCTAATCACTCATACCTAACTTCTCCAGTAGGTCACACGCGATGGCTGTGCGTAGTGGAGGAATTCTAAGCGATAATAAGGTCGTGGGTTCGATTCTTGCCTCTGACACACAGCACGTATCACCCGGGGGAGTAGCGAATTATGCGGAGATTATTTATGAAGATTTAAATTTTTAATATTTAAGGCATTAAGTTTTCATTATACCGACTTAAAATGGCACAAAAAAATTGAAATGATTGTGTTTTGTTTATTATCTTCGCAAAAATTATTTTAACATTTAAAAAAAATTCTTAATAGTTTTTATTATCATAACTGTTTTTAAATTTATTTTATAAATATTGCGTTTTCATATTTCTTTATTCACAAAAAACATGATCGTAATTAACCTTCCTTATTGTCAGTAATAAAACACATATATGATTGCTGAGTATATTATAAAGTTTGTTAAATATTAAAAAAAAATTCAAAACGTATTCCTTGATTTTCTCCCTTGAATTTTACATTAGAGCAATGATTTTTTCATTCATTTTTAGATATCGACCAGATGCGTGTTTGCATCGTTTTAATTTTTTTTAAATTTTATTTGGTACAGGACATTTATAAATTATTTAAGAAATAATCCAATACAAATACGCATCTGGTCGATATCTAAAATGTGTGAAAAAATCATTGCTCTAATATTAAATTCCGGGGATAAAATCGAGGAATACGTTTGTATGGGAAAGCGACCGCGAGTCACGTGGTGGAGTATGCTCGTAAGTCCATCAATAACTACAAGTTTCACATATATATATTTTTCCAGTACAGGAGGCCAAATGTGTCATGTAACCCCGATGCTCAGGGAGCCAAATATGGCTTCAGGGTGATTTGAGTGAAAGGGGTGAGCGCCGGCTAAGCCGTAAGCTCCTTCCCCGCGTGTCATAAAAAAAGTTTACGAAATTTAAAAATAAAATTAAAATGATATACATAATGATATACGGAACATTTTTTTTTTCGATTTTCGTTGTCATTCAATTAATTTTTAAAAATATCGTAATAGCGATTTCCCGCCAAAACAGGTCATTAGATGGTAGGATGCGTGTGTTAATATTTTGATGTACTCAAGTGGCGCCTAAAATAGAAAAAAGGACATAGCCACTTCTCTGGTTGTACGCATCAACTATATATTCGTACGACCTTTTTTGTGAACTTAGGAGGCGGGAGCTTTTAAAGCATCCGTTTGCAGTCAATCCGGTTTTATAAGCTCCGTTTTTTAAATATTTTTTTAACAGGAATCTTTAGAATTTTTTTTATCATAGAAATATTTCAAATATTCATTACTTTTCACTCAAAAAAATTTTGGAATTTAAAAATATTGTGTGTTTTCTTACTTATTTAATATCTTAAGAATTCGATAGCCAATAAACCTAACCAGACCTGCGTTGAACATAGCGGATATTATATATATCATCATTAATTATACTAGACTTATGTTAAGTACTCTCACCTTTAGTTCATGCTTGTAATAATTTCGTAGCGTTGGGCGTAGTTTACAAAGTGCAGATTGTGCAGACCAATATTTACAAGCATCATGTAGACCACTTTATACATGGTGCTACAAAACTCGATGTACAACCCGAAACTAGTGAATCTATGTCATATTTGAAGTTGATTTTGAAGAATAATTATTGTGATCAATATTTTTTATTGCATTACTATGTGGAATTCCATGATTAAAATTATTTGTTAACTAATTGAAGTTAAATAAAAATACTTGGTACACTTCCACTTTTTTGTCTGACCAGTTAGCGCTTTCACCCTTTAACGGGCATCTTCAGACTGGTAACACGTTGTACAAGACAAAAGTATATAAATAAGAGTTTTTACAACAAAAAATTTAGACACTGAGTTGGAAAAAGACAATATGAGAGAAAGATGAGATGTAATACAAAAACATGTGTTAAATGGCAGTATTGTAACAAAGTACGTAATGGAGAAATGGAGGGATAAGTTTTATTAAATTGCCAAGGCAAAAACAATTTTATATATGAAATAAATAAAAAACCAAAAATTTACATGAGTTGGAGAGAGTTAGTATGAATAATATTTTTTTATTTGACCCATAGTTTTAGAGAAAATTTAGTAAGAAGTTTTTTTTTCGATTCATTTTTGCAAATTGTTATCAAATATCATTTACTTACTTAATTTAATACTATCCATACGGAAAACATAATTTAAAAAACGCATTTTAATAAGAATTTGTGGAATTTTACTTAATCTGCCGTACTTATGAGTTAAGGTTTTACGATAAGAATTTTTTTTTTCAAGATAAAATTCAACTCCAAATAATATGATGGAGATTCACCAGTTTTCGGGTTGTACACGAGTTTTGTTAATCAGTGGTATGTTTATGACTGAGTTTTAAAAACGTTAAGTAAATCTTAGCTGGGTCATGAGTGTGTTCTACATACACATGATTTAAGTTCAAATTTTATCAAACAATTTTTTTTATTGCATCACTTGCAAATGAAACAAAAATTCGTCAAGTTAGAGGCAAGATTTGGCGCTGCGCATTACCTATCTAAACTACGCCCAAGACCCAACAATAATTCTGTACCGCATGCTATATAATTACAATTTTCTTTCATAGCTGACTGTCTTTGTCAAAGTCAATAATTATCAGAAAATTGCTTTGCCGAGAAAGCCACTCCAGAACAAAACAATGCACCATCTTGTCTTGTGTTTTGATTCAGAATGTCAAATACAGAGTATCAAATTCGTGATGCAAAGTAGTACAAGTAGTTTTTATTTTTTATTATTTGTTACGGAACAATAACAGACAAAAGGATACTAAATATAATACAAAAAAAGATACAAATATACCTAATTGCCCTTTAAAATTGTTCACATCATGCTTAATCGAATGACCAAAACATAATGTTCATGAAAATGTGACATACACACAATGCTTAAGTAAATATAACACACATATAAAAGCAAAAGTGATCACAAATATCTCAAGGACAACCTTCTCTTGAACCCATCTATGGAGCTTCCGAAGATGTCCATACTTTCAGTGCTGTCCCTGTGTATTACATTGTACTCTCTGCACATACGAGAGAAAGGATTGTAACCAATATCCTGTATTGGAGGAAAAGCGCTCAACTCTGAAAATGTCTGGATTAAGCAGTCGTAAATTGGCACGCAGACCGATTTCGCTTATTAGCAATGTGTCAAGGTGACTTTTTTTTATTTATAAAAATAACAACATGGAAAAAATTGAGAATTCTTTTTTTTTTCAATCCAATGCTCCCTAGGAGTTTTTACAATAAACTCATTTAGGGAAAATAAAAACACAAATTCAATTTATTGTAATACGCACTGGCATCGCTTAGATCACAAAAAACACAATATATACAAAAACAGAACCAATCCGATGAAAACATAAAACCTAAAGAAACAATAAAGTGAATAATTACATTAACCTCTCTTGTACCGAATTTGGTTGTATTTGCAGGTTCTAAATGTATTTTGTTGCGTGAACGGGTGTTGTGCTGATGAACGTCTCTATTAAAAGTGGTCTCGATGTTTGTGTGCACTGAATCAAAAATTTTATGTATTTATGTACTACAGAAAAAATGATAAGGAATGATGCTGATGATGATTCACAAGACTTGATAGATTCATTTTCATCGCCATTCCATTCTTTACCCGGTGCTTATGGATTCTACAAACTGCCCCTAAGCGGAGCATCCTTCCAAGCCAAATCCACGTCTTGTAGCTCCAATACAAATTGACAGCGGGTTGAAAGCAGTGAACGTTCAGAAAAAGAGAAGCCTCACAAAATAGGCAAGCGTGGTTAAGGTTTTCTGGAGGCATACCTTCAACCTACATAGTATATGGTACAGACATCCGAAACGCCTTGAGTGAGTATGAACTTTTTATTAAAAAATTAACCTAAATAGGTGGCAAATGCCAAAACAATTTTACCTAACCGCACAAACAGTAGGTAAACAAAAAAATACTAAAAATGACAAACATAAAAACTGTTAAAATGAGTCCAACATTTTATTACAAACCGCACATTTACTTTCTTTTAATATCGATCAATGGAAGCATTATCGGAACAAATTAAAAATTATTGTATTCATATCTACCAAACTATTACTTACTATTTACTATACTAACCACATTATTTAGATTTGTACGCTTTTCATTATTATTATATGCTTTTTTAGTACATTGAAATAAACGAGAAATTTGCTTTCAAGACCAGTCATCTCCACCACCGTTTATTTCTTTAATAAACCGATAACTTAATATGGCAGCAAATTACAATTATATGTAGGTACCCAAATAATCAAAGAACACATCGTATTCTAGGAAACGCCACTATTTTTAGGGGCAAACAAAAAGAAGTCTCATTTAATTAAGCATTTTATTGACAGGAATACCTATTAAAATATATATTTTTGATATCATTCATGTTATAATTTGAATTTTAAAATTAAGAATTTTTGTGTGGTATATTCATATGTGTGATACCTTGAGGGTTCTGAAGCGTAAGACTGATAAGCTTATCATAGGTGTACCAATATAATGCCCTATGCACCATTGGGTGCAGATAAAGGAAAGTAGTAGTAGTACGTTTTATAAATTTTTCGGTAGCCTGATTTGTTAGTTTATATAATTTTAGAATTTTTATCTTTTGTTTAACAATATTATAAATGTAATCATTTATGAAAAATTTTTTTTTATTTTCTTCGTAAATGAATTTTCCTTATTATATAAACAAAAATAATAATAGTTCATTTATAGTAAAAGATGAAAATCCAATTTGTGATAAAAAAAAACAAACAATAATAAAAATAGCCATAATAAACAATAATAGTAAACAAAAAACAATATTTGCGTTTAAAATTAAATTTAAAAAAATATTATTATTTAATTTTAGGCGTGCAGCTTAATGCTGATATGCCTACATCGGTTTGGATTCAAAATTTAGACAACTTGTCGAGTCCATTTTTAAACCCATATTCTTCAATACTATCTACTTTTGTAGTTCCCCTTTATTTTATGTACACTGTTAATTAACTAATTTATTTATTTCATATTGTATTACTTTTTTTCATTCTTAATAAAATACCTCGCTGGGCAAAGCCCGTGTTGAGGTTTTCATTTACAACTGACATTTACATTTACAAGTATGATACATTTAAAGAACAATAAAATAATGCATTAGGGACTTACATACAATTAACAACACTGCGAACTATATATGTAATATATATGCTATTTAGGTGGGGTAACCATTTCAAGGCACCTCTCGGGGCCAAAATCGTAGAACCATTTTTTTACGAAGATGCGAATTTTTTTTACATCTTTTTTTTTGCATACAGTGGAAGGGTGTTATATATTTTTGGAGATAGGGAGACGTGGCTTTTTTTATCCAAAAGACGTTGTCATTTTCGGTAGTTCCAATAATTGTTAAATTTTCATTTCTCTGTCAACATATAGAAAACTTTAAGAGGCTTATAATATTGTAAATAATTGTGTTTATTTTTATGTAAAGCTGTTGTTTTTTTAATCAAATAAAATAAAAAATAAAAAAATTATAAGGACAAATTTTTTAAATGTCGGTGGAGTTGGCGGATATTGTAAATAGCTTCTCAAATCGCAGTTTATGGTTAAGTATTTTTACTGATGAAATGTTTACAATAATGTATGAGTGATAACTAATAACATGTAATCACTCTCTTCTCTGGGAGAAACTGATTTGGTCACGACTCTATGCGGTGGTATGCAGAAAGATAATTATCATTTTCGATTTGCCATCAAAATATTATATATATGGGTACAGGTTCCTGGCCACGACTAGTATACCGTTTATATTTATGTAAATAAGGCAATTTTTAATTAGTATCATCTTTGAATGCCAAACAAATAGGTCAGGTGCTTGAAAGTGGGCATGTAAGAAGTCGGAATAATCGACGTGCGTGCATGAGAAGATGTATGAATGTGGAGGAAGCAAGAGAAGTATGCCAGGACGAGTGGTGTGGCGTTCTACCCTCTCTGCCTACCCCTTCGGGGAAATGGCGTGATGGTTAGTTAGTTAGTTTCAAATAGGTCAAACAATTCTACTTCGAAAAAGAAATCAAAATATAAATTACAATTTGACAACGCAACAGAGACGAGAAGTGGAAGGGTGTATGGAAATCTAGGCGTTTACAGGTCTGACAACGGACACAGCAACCCTTGGTATCTACTGTCATCCGGCGAAGGCGTTTCGGCTGGCTAGGCAATATACTACGTATGCCTCCCGAGAGCCTTAACCACGCTTGCCTATTTTACAAGGCATCAGATTCTCGGCATCCTGGACGTCCACTGTTTTACTATTCGCCGGCAGTTTGCGTCAGAGTTGCGGGACCTGGACTTGACTTGGGAGGATGCACGGGAGCTGGCGGCCGATCGCTTGGCCTGGAGGCAGTTTGTGGAATCCATATGCTCCATAAAGGGAGCGGATATGGTATGATGATGATGATGATGATGATGATGATGACTGGTCTAGTGACCTGTCATTGGCTGGGTTAAGTGGCCACTTGATGTATTACAAAAATTCCCATTCCGTCTAGTATTTGATATCCATATCTGCCAATTATCAGAGCTTGTATATATAGTGAAATGGCGCAACGCTTCACATGTGAACACTCGGAATAATTGACGTGCGTGCATGAGAAGTTGTATGAACGTGGAGGAAGCAAGGAAAGTGTGCCAGGACAGAGTAGTGCGGCGTTCTATCCGCTCTGTCTACCCCTTCGGAGAATTGGCGTGATGGTTAGTTCGCTAGTTAGGAATATGTGCAAATATCATAATATTGTATACATTTTTTAAAATTTAACCCTCGCCTTGCGTTGATGTAAATTGCGTTGCATAATCTCACTAAATAATTAATATCTCCTTAAATAATCAAAATAACACTTGCATTTGCTGATCTTCATTCACACCTTTTTACACTGGAAAAAAATATTTGATACATAATATAAGAATTGTAGGTAATTACTTAAAAAATATTTTTGGCTTGCATGTTTCAGAAATTTCATACGAACATTTGTGTATTTTGCAGTAAACAGAGGACTTTATGATAATGACAGACAGAGATACTAACTACACACTGATAAAAACATGTGTGCAGTTCACACCAGGTAGAAGTGAAAACCTAATAAAACTAAGCTGAGAGAGAATGAGATAAATGCAGTATCAGGAGTGGGATAATTATAGGATTTATTTATTATAAATATTGATACCCAGTTTGATATTTTTTTTTTCATGATTTTCATGATTCATGATCAATTTTCATGATCCATTCTTTAATTTTACAAGTGAAACGAGCGGCTTATTATAACCAAAGTATGAGACAAAAGTTTTTGTTTCGATTTTTATCAATATATCTGTGAAATACCGCGTCAAGGCGCCTTCTCCCTCGGTTTTGCTACAAATTTTGGGAGTCGAATCTACCTCTTCAGATACATGAATAGAACAAATTCTGTTTTTAAAAAGTATATTATTATTATAAAAGTATAAGGGGTGCCGGCGATCAACTGGTAGATGTATCTGATGAGGTAGATGGAACTACTGCCAGCCGGTGGAAACTGTGTTCTATCTCATTCTCTCGCAGGTTAAATCCCATAGATCTATATATTCGTCTCTTTTTAGTGTCGCTTTTTTTGTTTCATAGAGTTTCAAATCACTCCCAACGATTCTAAAGAAGTTTTCACTTCAAAAAATATATATGAAAAATACAATTATAAAAGTAATGAATCAACATTTTGTATGGGTAACCCGAGGTTCCATCACCGGATACCATGGATTGTTTCAAACACAGTACTTTAAAACCTTGCCAACCTTTCATTTCTTAACAAAACATAACTATTAATGAACAATAAAACTGATAGATCTTTGAACAACATTTTGAATGAATACAAATACTTGTAGACAAATTACTGGATTATACCCATGCTGGGCTGATATCAGATATTATTGATATCTCAACAGAGACAAAGAAGCTCTGATAATGTAGATCGCCAAAAAAAATACTTTAACAATATTCTCAATAGATGTCAGTATAGAGAAAGAATATTAAATATATTCGAAATCTGTCGAAATAACAACTCGCAAGCGGATTGTTTCTTTACATCTTAGATATATACAAGTTTTAAAAATTTGTCATACATGGTTGTCAGATGACAGGTGGAATGGGGAATGTTGTAATTACGTCAAGTGGCCACTTAACCCAGCCAATGACAGGTCATAAGCCCTGTAAACGCCTAGATAACCCACATTCGTTTCCAGAGCTTCTCTGTCTCTGTTGAGGTATCAATAATATCTGATAGATCTTTGCCTAAATTGGACACCCACGCGTCTAATAAGATAATAAAAACACACTGTAAAGGTTCTTAAAGAACGGCTAAGTACTTTTAAATGATTCTCCGGTACTTAAAAATTAAACTTGAGTACTTTGAAATTTTCATCACTTCAATACATCCCAAATCTTACGTCCCACTTTTATGTATCACTTTCTCACACGGGTACATAATATAATATATAAACATTGTGCATCTTCACTTTTGTATTTCAGATTGCAGAATTAGGCAGCAGATAAGGAATTTACACATTGTAATTTCTTCTCATTGTTTAAAATCTAATTCTCACCAATTGAGAATAAAGTAAAAAAATAATTTAGGTCGTTTTCTAAATAATGGTCATTTTTACTTTTTAATTTATGAACTTGCAAGTCTAGAAGAAAATATGTACCCAGTAATACCATAATTAAAAAAAATATATATATCACCTTTAATTGCTCCTCCGCCTAACCACGAGTTCTTCTCTTTGAGGCAGAGTAATTCGCACTTTATCATCATATTTGCTCCCTATGTGGAGCATATTGAATTTCCAATAACGATATGGTCGATATGAATTAGATCGTTATGATTCAAGGTGCGATATTATGTATAAATTACAGAAACGTAATCAATTAATGTTTTTTGTAAATCTGTGTTTTTTCTTATACGCGGTTTCTATTTGAATTTAAATTGCGTTTTTATTGCATTTCATCAACAATTTAGAAATAATTATTCTCAATACAAAATTAAATACATTCATTAATGTTTCTAATTGTGTAGTAGGTACCTAATAGTTTTATTGGGCCATTTTTATTGAGCTTTTTCATCGATCATCAATTCGTAAATTAAAAGAAAGTGATCGTTTTCCGCAAATAAAAATAGAGAAAACATATGACTGTATAATCGCAATAAACCATGATATTATTAAGTGTTCGATATTAATTACAATTACACACATTATTAATTAATAATATAATATGCACTCTTAGATAGTGCATGTGGACGCCTCAAGAAGACCCTGTCATCGTCCAGAACGGCTGTTGCTATGGCAACCCCGCATCCCTTAGCTCCGCCAAGTACTTCCAGAAGATTGTCATTGACGATATTCCAGTAAGACAGGCTGCAGCTTGGGTTGATCATTTGCGTTGAAGGTTCCCGAAATTGTAAAAAAAACAAAATAAAAATCGTATTCATTAGGTATGAATTTTCGAATATTCTAAATATATTTTACATTGTATTAACGTTTAATTTGCACTTTATACGGGACAGAAAACTGAACAGATTCTTGTTCAGAAAACTGTAGTCTGTCAAAAGACACGCTAAATATGTATATTTTTAAACGCAATCGTAAGTTACTATCGTATGTTTGCGCACAGGAAATTGTTATTTTAGCTAAAATTGTTAATATGTTTAACGTCTTTAAAAGCATTCAATATGTCGATATTCACTTAAACGTTTACAACATAAAAAACATTAACTGTCAGGCTAGCAGGTTAGTCAGGTTGTCAGTTAAAAAAAAGATAATTTCGATACGGAGACACTGAGGGATCGTAAGGGTGGCGGCATCATGATTTTCTTTTGACTTGATCGATGCTGTCGCCCTCTTGACTTAACTTCACTTGGAAACTTTGGCCCTGCAATTTGCTTATGCATTTGCAACAGCAAAAATTTAAAGTCCTGCATAAAATAGCGTTACTGACAGAGAGTCCCCAAGGACTCTATAACAGTCGCGGGTGGAGGTGTTACGATCCCTCAGTGTCAGGTTAGCTGGTAAGCCAAACGACAGCCCGCCGACTATTCAATTTCCACACAGTTTTCGCTTTATACGGGACATTTTGCTAACTGAACAAGAAACTTTACAGTTTTCTGTCCCGTATAAAGTGGTTTTAGTTTTTATTCTTATGTTAAGATAAAAAAAAAGAAAAAACATTTCATTTTAGCACTAGGAAATATTTATGCATTTTTATATCTTTTTTTTTTTTTTTCATCTTTAATTTTTTTTCATAAATATTTTCAACACATTTAACTACCACTTCTACTATTATTTTGTTGATTTCGTACGTAATAGCTTATTTATAAAATATTGAAATTAAATAATTATACACTCCGGAAAAAATAAATGTAGAGCAAATACTGAATTTTTTAAATCTCCCAAATAGCAATTGTCTGTGTCTCGTTTTATGCAGTTATACGTAAAACTAGGGATTTTCTTGTGTAGCATAATTAATTGTGAGGTATCCTTGGATAAAAATATTGATTATCACTATAATATCATTTTCTGCCAAGTGAAAAATAGCAAATGAAAGTTTATAGGGTTTTTACGAAAAATACGAAATCGCAAAACATGTTTAGTAAAATAGCAACACTATTACATAAAAACGCGCGCGCCACGCTAGTTCAAAACTAGAGTGGAAAATTTGCAAAAAAACTCAAAGTTACAAAGGACTCAAGTAGGTATTAATGAAATCTAATTAGGTACACGTTTCGTTCTATTATGCCCAAGATTGACTGCATTTGGTGTACCAATGCAGTGCCTTATGCACCTTTGGGTGCGGATAAGAGAGAGTAGTAGTAGCAGTAGTAGTAACAAGTAGTAGTAAAATAGCGTATTATATGCTTATTTTAAATTATTCTGTTTTCTTTTTATGCACTCCCAGTTTCCCAATTTCAAATTAGGCTTTGAATCAAAATGGAAATGAATGCAATCAATACACATCACAAACTATTGAATAATTCAATTCATTCTTGGAGTTTATTTTCGCAAAACTGTATTTTTATGGAGATTTCCGTATAAATATTTACGATCAATTTAAACCGCTTTAATTTTTCGCAAACTTTAGATAGTTATTAGGTTCTGCTTTTGCAAGTTATTGTGATTTGTTGAATAAGACAGTATACAAATATATAATAATTTGAATGTAATTAATATCTTTGACGATGATTCTGAAATTCTTTTCTTTAATATAAATCATGTAAAAAATCTGGATTAATTGTGGTTATTTTGTATAATTTTAGAGTCCGTTTGGCTAACATGCATGAGGTTGCTGGTTCGATAATCGATGGGAATCAATTAGATATATTAATTTGAATGTGATTTTCAAATATTTTTTTTATGTGTGATGCCTTGGACTGGTGCTGAAGCGCAATAACTGATCATCTTGCCTTCATGTAACAAATGGTCATGGTTCACTGCATTTGGTGTACCAATGCAGTTCTCTATGCACCATTGGGTTCGGATAGGGGAGAGTAGTAGTAGTAAGTGTAAGTTACCAAATCTGTTAAAAATATAATGACTACTCGTTTGGTGAAAATGAAATTCCGCTTTTTTAATGTCCTTTATTCTTCTTATGTTAACGATTAGAAATTGTAGCATCCCTTTAAAGTCCAAAACAGAAGACTTTTGAGTTATGAGAATAGGTTTCCGAAAAATCTTGGTGCTTCATACAGAGTGCATAAGTTATTAATTTATTTTATTTCACTAGTTTTTTACATTATTTTATTAACGCCACCTAATATTCTTCTAAGACACCTATTCTCAAAACTCAAAAATCTTCTATTTTGGGCCCTGGATAAGTGCCATGATTCGCAGACATAGAGGAGAACAGGTGTGATGCAGGCGTTATGAAGGCGGAATCATATTTTATCTGAGCAAAAATCCGATCTCTAGACAACTTTCATACAATTGAGTGTGGCACCCGCTACACTCCCAGTTCTTTCTGAACTCTGCCTAAAATTGACCTATTGTAAATTACTGACAAGTACTAAACAGTAAATTTTTCTAACTTCATATAAAAAAGTTAATTTAAAAAGTTTTTAAAACCTCTCCCGAAACCTTCGTTATTCATTCAATTTTTATAGAACAAACAAGCATTATTGATATGTAGGTAAAGGGTCCATAAGGAATAGTATAGATTTGCTATACTCGGCTCAATGAGTACTATCGTGATAGATGTTCGTACCGCAAATACTAGATCTGTAGTTGGCTTTGTATAACCTAGTAGTACTCATTTATACTTGTTTAGCTCACGAGAATTCTCAGCATTCATGATCATTTCTCATGATGATCTTCATAACAGGGTTGCCACAAAAAGCTTTTATATTATTATTTTTTAAAATAACATCTTATATTATCTTATTTGGACTTCGACGCTGCTTTCAAATACATAGTCGGAAATAATTGTGACATAAAGCAGGAAATTGTTTGAGGTTAGAATCCAGAGATTCTAATCAGGAGTGATGAGTAATGACTTTACAACTCGGTTAAAAAACCACACAATAGAGAAATATCAACCAATAAAAAATATGTGAAAAATTTATTTAATATTATTAATACTAAAATCAATATGGATGTTGTAAAAACAATGTTTTTATTCATAATTTTCGAAACAAAATTGTTGAAAAATACCCGTTCACGAAAACGCAACACTATTTGTCGTGGCCCCCGTGACGTCATAATTCGGTCTCGCTTCTATGTTTCACATTGTTGGTTTCATAGTAAACGTCAAGGTTACATGAACAGTGACGTAAAAGGGGCGTGGCCAACGCGGACTAGTGTTTTTCGCGGCAATTTGAAATTGAAAACTTAAAAATTATTAATTAATAAAAAATTAGGATTTTTTTTTTCTACAGGAAAGTAATTTCATGACTAATCAATTTTAATATTTTGTTTACCAATTTAAACCCTATGCACCACTTTGTGCCAATAAAACATAACACAACACCCAGGCTTGAGAAAAATCTATTTTTATTTTTGTGATCTCACCGGTAATCTAAACCAATACCTTTGTGTCGTTAGTTCCTTTACTGCAACACCACGAGAGTCAAACATGCTTACACAAGTATGGAAACATGCATTTAAAAGCCCGGTTACACAAAAAAAGTTAATGTTAAAATCAAGGCTTAGGCAAAGGCAAAAATTCATTTTTTGCCATAATTGGTGGCAAAAGGAGCTATAATTTTAATGTAGCCTTGACCTTAACTTCGTGCAAGCGGCCCAGGCTAAGTTGTGCATTTAGTCCGACAACAATTTTAAAAAAATGTATTTAGAGGATATCTTAGATTAAAAATAATATAATATTTATAATTGTCACATATTTATAAAGGCTGCCTCCGTAGCGCGATGATTTAAACGCTAAACTCAAGATGTTTAGGGTTCAATTCATGGTGAGACCACAAAAATCAGAAATGAATTATGTGATTTTTTTAAATGAAATCTATTCAATCTTATGATATTTGCACATATTTAATGTTATACTATTTTCAATAAAGCCTAAGCGGCTTGTACTTGGATATAGGAATCACGACGTGGCGGGAACCTCTAGACTCTGAGACTGCGACGCTACCATTGGGCCACCTGTTCGGTTTCCTGTGATATTAGGCCTCCTGGCCTTTTGAAGTGTGATTAAATAAATAATTAATAATAGAATAACGTTTTGACAACCCTAGCATAAGTATTCTCTTAGCTTTTCTCTCTCACCTTTACGGGTCAAAGCGTCGCACACAAAAGGAAAACCTTTGATTTCCGAACTGTCACATATTGTGATACCAACACAGTTGATGTATATTATATACCATAGTAATATTATTGTTATTATGATTTGGGATGATATATTAGCGCCGTTTTTGTATAAATATACACCTAGACTTCTGAGTTTTGAGAATAGGTGTCTTAGAAGAATATTAAGTATGCGGTGGCTTTGTAAGGAATAGAGAGGTGAGGCAACGGACACAGCCACCCTTGGTATCTACTGTCATCTGGCGAAGGCGTTTCGGCTGGCTAGGCCATATACTACGGACGCCTTCCGAGAGCCTTAACCAATAACCATGCTTGCCTATTTTACAAGGCGTCAGGTTCTCGGTGTCCTGGTCGTTGACATTTCGTCGGTAGTTTGCGTCAGAGCTGAGGGACGTGGACTTGACTTGAGAGGATGCACGGGAACTGGCGGCCGATCGCTTGGCCTGGAGGCAGTTTGTGGAATTCATATGCTCCACATAGGGAGCGGATATGGTATGATGATTTCCTAGAAAAAAATCCCAGGAAATGTTCATTTACTTTATATTGTTTTAATGCAAAATTTTAAAAATGTTATAACTTCTTGTAATGTAATTTTTGATAACTTATTGGTGTATTTTTTATTATTTTTAAAAATTAAGTATTGTACCTAATGTATAAATCTGTAAATGTTGCGATGTAGTAGATAGCGCATTGGCTACCATGAATGATGTCGTGGGTTCAATTTCCAATGAAGTTAATACAAAATATTTATTTGAATTTTGTTTTTCACACAAAATGTCATATGTCATATGTTTTTATTACTTTTATAATTGTTTCTTCTTTGTTTTTATATGCATAATTATAGAGCCTATTTTTTATTGTAAATATTTAATAATTTTGTAATAAATATCGTTTTCACCTGTATTATCGTGGGTATACTGGGAAAAAACGCTAACTCGAAAATATGCTGTTTGGATTTAATGATGCAGTATTGTTAAGTTTTTTAAGCTCTACAATCGGCAGAAACACAAATTTTGGATAACTTATAAAGCGCTTTTTTTCTGAAGTACCTAACCTAAAATCATATTTCTTTCTTTCTCTAAAATAAAAAGGAAATACTGCTATTAACAATAAAAGTTTTCTAAGTATGAAAATTAATTACATGTTTGAAAAAATGAGAAATAATTAAAGTTTCAACTCATAATGCAATAGAATAATAAAAAAAAATATATAATTGGAAAAAAAAACTTAAATGCTTGATTTCTCAAAACAGGTATATTAGAGTTAACGTTTTTTGCCAGTATACCCACGATATGTAACTGGAACATTCACACCCGTGAATGTTCTGTATATGTACATAAAATAAATTAAATAAATTAATAAATATGTAATACCTTGTACGTTAGACCGAACATCTTCCATCCATGTAATATTGTAAATGATCAAGATACGCAGCACTTCATGTTGCTACCAATGTAGTGCCCTATGCACCATTTTTGAACTTTTGGAAACCCATATTTTATCTAAATTATTTTCATCCAATCTGTGATAAAAATAAATTTTAATTCACCATTGATTTTTTCAATAAACCCGCGTACAAAAGGTTCTCTTTTACAAGTGCTCGTTATTTTTTATTTAATTATTTTATATGTGAGTAGTAAAGTTGTTTTGCGTAGTCGAGTAGTAAGTTCATCGTACTTGCATGCGTGAGGTCACGGGTTTGTTTTTCCGCGCATGCACTATTATTATGCAGCAATTATCTTTTAATTACGATAGTATTAAAAAAAACTTTTTTGTATTAAATAAATATTTTCACGCGAAATGTTTATTTTA